>JAMBLF010001406.1:0-94504 GCA_030578115.1 Leucoptera coffeella | reverse complement strand
TGTAAACAGGGTTGACATTAGCTTCTATGACAGAATACTCCAAACGAAACGATTTCAACATGAGATGTTTTCGCATATTTAATTACCGAGTTTTTGTATTATATGCTGACAGTATATTATAAGTAACATATAAAAAAATAGCCCGTTTAATAGTAAAGTACAGAGTTTCTATCCATTAAAAATTCTAAACACTTTTTAACTGTCATTTCATCTCCTTTCCATATCTTCGATGAAATTTTAGTTTTGTGCAAAATATTTACTCTTTGACATGTTGATCATTATCACGAAAGCAATAGAATTTCACGTTACCCATTACATATGCATTAGGTACTTCGAAATACGAATGCGTTTAATTACAAACCCCAGCAGCTTTCTCCTGGCGAACCGAATAAAAAAGCACTAATCAAAATATGCGCAACGCAAACACGATCAAGTACATACTCGGTTCAATTTGAAAGATACATGCTCATTTACAAGATCATCAATCCAAAAGCCATTATTACTATTGTAATTGGATGAGATCTTGGAGCCGATTGTGCACGCAATCTACATGTAAGCGCCGCGAAACCACTCTAATTATTTCCCAAAGTAAACATTGTACGACGTTTGAGAGCGTGATAAGAATACTTATGTAACATGTATGACCAGATATTCAGAGAAACGCGTGCCCATTTTGTGAGCATACGTAAGTATTATGATATAGAGGTATGATTGGCTATGTTCGAATTCGTGGAGTTGGGTACTCAACATAACCCTGCATTGTAAAAATTCACCGTGGCATGTGTTGATTCGACTTTCTCGTATTAGATGTTACGGTGGTGTTTTAACAGTCACATTACGAACATTAATCCATAAATATATGTATATTAAAAATCTGGAGAATAAAATATTATCATATTTAGCATATTTACATGTATACCTTTTTGCTGCGACAATAACATGCACAAGCTATACCCCCTAGTTTGTAAGTTTGATTTGTAAAATATTTGTATTGTGTATGTTTTTGTGGCTGTAAATAAATGCTTTATTATTATTATTATATTCTTAAAACATACTGCTAAATATGAAACTTAATATCCTGTAAGAAACAGTATTGATTTATTGATTCCAGTTCGAAAATAAACAACAATGAGATAAAAATAAACTTTAATTAGATTGTCGTTCAAAGGTACAATTAATTAGCCCCAGTGACAGGTCGTTTCAATTAAACCTTTATCAATACATCTACCGATAGACATTCACTGCCTTAAATAATTCAATTTATCTCACCTACTTAAAATTGACCTTAGCATTTAACCTTGGGCGTAGTTATATAGTAATTATAAGAGGCAGCAACCTTTTGCCTAACAAAAAATGCCCTATGGCAATCATTAGAAGAATGGTACCGAGTACAACAGGTGCCTTTATTTGGGCTTGTAAAAAGTTAATTGTACGTGTGTTTAGAAGCCAAATGAAAAAGGTTTGAGAACAAATATATACAATTACAAACATATGGATAAGGCTAACTTGTTGTTTGTAATAAGATGTTGGAAGTTTACTTGTTAATTTGTTTATTAAAAGTATAGCTATAATAAAATATGTTTACCAAATTAATGTCACTTAAATATACCACAGTTTAACATCATAGAATTAACCCCCTATGAAATTAGAACAGTTCCTGAGAAACCACCCTATCATGTTGAAGGCATAGCCTATTTTGATATCTAGGAAAGTTGGCACATTTTCTGCTTGCTACAATCTTCATAAATCATGCACCTGTTCCATAACAAAGCTTCAATCAGTAATAATACTCCATGCTACGTCTCTTTGAGATTCAGATGTATGAACTTAAAGATATTACAGCTGTGGTACTCAGTAGTTGGAACTCAGCATGTCTATTAATCATTTCGATTATAACTCGAGACGTGCTCGAATTTATATCGCATCCAATAAGTTGTATATAAATGAATCGTATTCAAGGTTTAGTGAAGAAAAACTACACAAATGAGTCGGTTGAAATTAACTTCGTATCATTTGTACTTAATATTTCTGTGTAAGTTGTATATAATATAGCTTTACAAAACATTTTTCAGTTTATTAGGTTATGTTATTTTTGGGATTTAAACAATTACAATTTTAATATAAACTAATTTCCGCCTGCATCTCATACGCCTTATTTCCACTTTATTGACATCCATACACTCCCATAAACTTACACAGAAGTATCTAAAACGCCTTACATATTATGTCTTACATTGTTAATTCCAACCTAATTGTCGTTGAGTAATCCTTCCGTAGTAAATATCGACATTATTCACACATATGTACAACATAATTTTTGTCCTAACCACTTCGTATACTACCAAATACTTCTATCCTCAAACACACCAACACTAACTCCTCTCTTCTCTTACAGGCTCTCCACAAATTGCCCCGTCGTAGTACTAGTAAAGTAAAGAGTAGACGTATGAAGGAACAACAGACTTACTCGGGTGAACACGCGCCCTTAGACCTGTCGGCGGCCGCTGAGAATGCCGCCAGGAAAACCCGCCTATCACCTAGTCCTGCTAGAAGCGATTGGGATCGAGCATCTGGTAAGGAATTGGATTATAACTTTAATAATATAGCATGTGTATATTACAGCCTGGTATGGTCGAAAAGATTTGATAAATTTAGGCCGTAATGTAGTAATAAGTTCAAAGCTGTAGAAAAACAAAAAGATAAACTGTTTAAAACAAAAATCTGTGCTGCCTAGAACTATAAAGATAATTTTTATACAAATACATATACATTCACGTCCTTAAATCCCTTTCGGGGTAGACAAAACTTCGGAGATATAATATCTCCGAGTTTAATTTTATAGTTAAAAATACTCGTATAATAACAGTATGCATAGGAAGAGTAAGTTCGATTATTAAAACAGCCTAAATTTACAATCTTACTATTGTGTAACAAACCGTGTGTTACTCATATAATCATCATTGGCACGAATTGAGTAACGAAAACTTATTAAAAAGAAGTCCATCAAAATCATAAAACCTACACTTCAAATCCACAAACCATTAATATAACTGATTTGAGAACCACGATTAGCATTTAGTTTATCTAATTGCAATCTGCGTTTATCTCTGCTTACGTTATTGCGAATTTGTATCCACTTGTCCTCTTAGCCTTCGCACTATTAATCACTAAGAAAAATAAATAGAAAAAACGAACCCAATGGTACTTATACACTAATTTAGACCATCGAAATCAGATGTTATTGCAAGACATGATTATGGTTATTATGACTGCCTTGATACTGCGATTGAACATTAATCATTCGAGAACTTGTTACTCTTTTAAAGAGCCTGAATAAACACATGTCATTCTTGAAGGGGCGTCCCGTGAAGATGAATACTCGTTTCGTCTTAAGTTGAATACGTAACTTCCCTGTTATTCAACATTACTTCATAAGCAACACACACAATACATCCGCAATGCCGTAAAGGGGTGGGCGAAAATATAAATAAATTTTACGATTTAATTCAAATGAGGATTTAATACAGAGCTACATATTTTACAGTGTAAGTGTGGAATGTAAATATAATGCTAACTAGTGGCTTTTATTCGTAATAGAGATTAGGTATAGGAATCAATTGGAAAATACACTATTACAATCAATAGTATATTTATTAGTGTAAATACAAACCCAAAAGTGTTCAAAGAAATAAGTCTTTGACGCTCCTGGGTTCTGCCATTTGAAGAGGGATAAAAGGACATGCACATATGTGTAGGTGTGTCTTAGCCATTACCGGCTACTTTACACCAACCACTAAATAGTCATTCAATATTTCTTATTCCCTTTTTTTATTTAGATCGAAGCGATCGTGACTGCCGGTGTGCGGAGAGCCGCGGCCGCGTCATCGCCTGGTCGGTAGACGAAGTCTGCAATTTCGTCAGCGGCATAGACATCTGCGCAGAGTATTCTAATGTAAGTGCTACTTTATTTTTTATAATTTATTTTGGTTAATTTAAGTGTTGCTGATAGTATTTCTGAGTTCCTGTAAGTATATGGTCATGATTTTATTTCAGTTTTACTTGTACGTAGTTTTCAGGACGCAAGTTTTGTATTTCATTTATATGTAGGTTATTATTATTTATGTATATGTATCGATGTATTCTTTATGGATATAATATAAATGAAATATAAGAAAAGTACTCGCCACGTAAGCTTTAGTCAATGTCAATGTACAAAGTGACGTTAGTAATGTGAATGTTACCAGATGAGATTATAACTACTTATTGGCAAATATGCATGTAGGAGTAATTTCTCAATTATTGAATGGCAATCAATAGCAATAAAACCTTAAAGGCTTATACTTTTATGGTAGACATAAATCACTTTCTTAGACGACTCATTAGGCGTATAATTCAATCGGCTGTTTTGACTTGTAAGTACGTACTCACGCCCATATATTTTTCTGCATAGAGAGAACAAAATATCTCGTACAAACATTCATTTTTGTTAAAAACAGTGAACACTCATATTTATTATTATAATTTGTCTGTTGTGCATACCGGGTGTAAGTGCTCTTTAAAATACATATCACGATAAGGATAATATCCTTCATCGTTTTTAAATCTTAATAAAAATAAAATCCAACAAGAGGATTATCTTGGCCAATTTCTTTCATTCCAAATCTCTCAATATCTTAGAGAGACGCACCTTTTTACCACAAGTACCACAGCAGTAAGTTGTAAACTAATAATAATTTCTACTCGTATGGCTACATCCGCTAATTTGCATGTTTACAGCATTACGCACCTGTTTAACATAAAATGCGAAAACTCGTTCCAGCTTCCGCGGCGAGAGATAATGAATTATTTCCATTCACTTTAATGGTGATTTAATGGCTATATACCGTAGGTAGAGAGCCCTTTGTACATTGCGCTAATAGTCACTATTAGTGCTTAGTACCAATCATCACGAACGAGCATCCGATTAAGCTTCTAAGTTGTAGCTTTTATGGTAATAACATAAATTGGAACTTGTGCTCGAAGAAATCTTGTAGAAATTAGAATTATTACTTGTGCATCTATATTCGTAATACAATATCAAGGAACATTCAAATCACGTCGAAAGTTATAGTCATAGTTGGTTACACGTCACAGCCACTTTCCTTCAGAAGAACTGGCAGATAAAATCATTACTTTAAAAGCATTAGAAAGGATAATTCAGGAATATTTGTGTAACTGCTAGGTCGTTGTGCGATATACGAGTATAATAATACATAATTCTCTAGGACGTCACTAACTCCTTTATGTCACTGAAATTGCATTAATTTTCAAATAGCTAATAAAAGTTATTCTAAACAAAGCAGGCGCTTTAAACTAATTTAGATTGAACTCCTAATAATAACTAACAAGCAGATGACATGTTAATTCGAAGTATGCATTTACCGTTCGGACTCACCGTCCGCGGCATGGAGCCTTTAATTCTACTCCATACTTGTAATAATCTCGCGTCAAAAGAAACAAATCGATGTTTCAACAATACTTCGACTATCAAGACATCACTTGTCACAGCACTATCGCTTTTATACACGAGAGTGTGGACTTTATTACCTATATAATAAGGTCGGTGATGCTTTGTGAGGCAAGCAACATCAATCAGCTGTGATAGTGATTGCAGCTAATCATTCAGTGTTTCCACACCTTATCGATTGTAGTTGAAGCCACTTTGGCCACGAACACGAGCCGGTTCTGTTTAGGTAGGCGCTTTGATGGGGTGTCCAAGTATACACATTTTTTGAACTACTACATTTAACTTTTAGCAATTCTTAAGCAATTCTTGACATAAATAATAATGGATTTTGGAGGCAATAAGAAATTATTATACATATAAGTTTATTCTGTTATTACATAAATAAGCTAAGATATTTGTGTCAATGACAGTGATAAATAAGTTATAGTCTATTTAATACAAAATCCTAACACTCTTTATTGCATTTGCAAATAACAAGAAATTTGTGATAACCAATTGTTATATACTTTATAGCCATCGTCAGATTCGCTATTTATAGATGTACTGAACATTATCTAAGAATTCGTGATAGGTACGAAATAATCCAGGTTTCAGGTTAAAGCTTATAGGGGCTTGATCTGAAATGTGATCAGTCACTGATTGACTTGACAATCGGATACCTGTGAATAAGTAATTGAATCTGCCGCTTCGAGATACCTCTTGATGAGTGGGTAATTGCATAAGTGCCTATTGAACTGTGGAGAGATGCACCTTAGTAAATATATACAGGGATATACCTATATGTATGTCCTAGAGTCTGTGTCATAACTCATATCGAAAACAAATGAGTTATAAGTACCTTAGTATACAAGTTCAGAAACAATAATTGAATACTGAGAAATTCTATCGTATTTCGCAAAAACATAATATACTTTAAGAACTTTAAATTTAAAAAATAAAGATTAAAATATATATATGAGAAAAAAACTCACACATAACTCAGTTATTAGCTAGATATTGTTTCTTGATTAAGGCTTTCATACTATTAATCTCATCAGCATAAGAAGGTCAATGCTCTTATTTAAAATCGATCCCAATCTCACTTAATCACAGCTGATACTCACAAAAGAATCTATTTGTTCACACGTAACTGTACCACAGTTCAAACAGAAATTGTGATATGGTGTCGAAATGTGCTACCTTTTGTTGCAGACGGGATGGGACGACCACTGAGTATCTGTTTCAGTAAATACTCAGGTTAACCCTAAATTGAGATGCTTTGCTTTTTTTATAAATTATCATGCCACATAGAAATGTAGTAATTTCCTGTGATAAAGTAAAGTGATTTGATAACTTTAACTTGTAAAGCTATAGATAAATCGTTATTTTTCTTTCCGAAAAATACATAAGTTTGGATTATTATGCATAGTGGTAGTAATTTTGCCTCAAAGTATTAAAAAGTGAATGTTTATTATATAAAAGTATGAAACATATACATTATCCCATTCCCGTTTTATCTAAGAATTGGCAGTACCTCATTATCACCTAGATCTGTAAGCCAATTTCTCGATCCCTAACATCTTGCAGTATTATACTATATTTAACACTACGTGTTACCCATCCCTAACCAGTGTATTGTAAGTGATTATGTCAACATGACGCAATGGAGTGCCAAAAAGCGCCGAGAGAAGCACCGTTGACAAAGTGGAGCGAGTTGCGTGTTAAACTAGATTTTCTACATTTCCAATGGACGTAGATAAATGGCCATGGACCATTTAATAAGCTGATTAAATTTCTATTAAGTAATAACCGTTTCCTTTGAAGAATGTCGAGTGTAGCAATTGAACTGAAGAACAGGGAAATGAAATTTTTAATGAAATTTAACTAAACATAATATTCTATGCAATAAACTAATTTGTATTCTATGAAACTTTCATATATACATATATATCACGCCTGTTTTCCTGTAGAGGTGTAGTCACAAATCACGGATATCTATCTGTCCCGATCCTGACAAACATTTTCGCTTCATTGACACTCATACACCTCCTCATTACACACTCGACGGTTATAGATACTTTTAACCTCACCCTTTTCAATATGGCGTCTATATGACTGTAGAAAATTAAAAGAAATATTGTACCGATTGACTATTTTTCTTTATGGTATATGGATATTTTACGCCAAACGCTCAAGTCTTACAACAACATAATCCCACATGAAAATGAAACTAGCAACTGAGGTAGTAGGTGAACGATTGCACGTTTTGACTTAAGAACATCGCAGACTAAGCTAACACTCACGACGTAACCCCATACTGTCGATTGCCATAGACCTATTGTGCAACATGAGTACCCGAAATAATGCTCGATATGTAAAGGTAGATGTTTAATTTTATGCTTAAATGTGGAACATCTCGTAAATGTCACTATATCCTTTCATAGTATTGTGCAGAGCTTCGTATTGTCGAAGTTAACTTTTCATTTTCAATCCAAGTACTTCAAAAGTAATAATGAAAGATTAAAAATATCTTGAAAATTTTACCTAATTTCAAAGTCAAAGTCAAATGTTTTTATTCAACATAAGTGCAAGTACAGTACATTCATTGAAAGTCCAAACATTTGTCTGACACTTTTTGTCTCTTCGCATTGAAATTCTCCCGTTGGTACGGAAGCCCTGGTTCGGAGAAGAACCAAGAAACTCCGGCTTTCGGATTTTTAGCCCAGTGCCAATTACAAAAAGTCTAGTTGTGTCTGGAAATTTGGTAATAACATATCTTTATTCCATCATACTCCTAATACGATTATTGTTTGCACATTAAGATCAGCGATCCCACGCTAGACTTCGCTTGCATGCCCCATATATCTTGTTCCGCCAAATCGTACGTAGCTTCAATCACATAGGGAAAAAGTGTTGCAACATCTCGTGACGGGCCCCACACGAGCCTCAATCTGCGTGCGGTGTACAACAGAATCGTGAAATGTACTCGCCGCTCCGTGACTGTTCGGCAAACAATTAAATTGAGCTACAAGGGAATCTTCGGTAACCCTTGCTGTGTGGCAAATTGACCTCGTCCTGGTGCGGCTCACACTCGACAGTATTTACAAAATCCCTTCATTTTATGCAGGTGCAGGCTTCTCCTATGGACTTGTGGCTCGGTTTTCTTTACGAGAACATTTTTATATAATAAAGCACAAAAACATTTGATGCTTTGTTCCACATTCCGGTATAGCGATATAATAACTATCTAACAATCACAGTTAAATAAACTCACTAGATTAGATTAAACTTTCAATCCTTGTCCATTGTATAGTATTTTACCTAGATTATGAATGTTGACAAACAAATCTAAAACAGATCTCATATCTAAAAAGTCTGTTCCATGCACATTACGTGTACACGATATAGTGTGAAATTACACTATTCGTCGGCTAAGTACATAGATTGCGTCGCAGCGGCCAATCAGTGTTGGAACGCGCCAATTCGAATGCACAGAATCGATGCACATTATTCGGATCATCCGATCGTGATCAGCCCGTGTCGTAAGCTGCGTGATTTATATAAATTATAGCGATTCGACGCCGACATGCATTGGCTGCGAGTGACAGGGCTTCACGACACATCGCTTGCAACAGAAAGCCTTTTCGAATAACAATCGTTTTGCATGTAAACGGGACTTAGACAGATTTATCTTATGCTGCTTCCTTGAAAGGGAAATGGTTTTATGTTACGGAACTTCAGTTAAAGCCTTTTGAATGCAATTAAAACTAATAACAAAATTTTGTCAAATCATCGAAACAAAAGAGAAACTACGACGAGTATATTATATCAATGTTAGTATTAGAAAATCATAGACACATGGGCAGATGTACAGCTTACATTAAAATACCAGCTTCGTAATAACATAATTTGTTTCACGAAGCAGACAAGCACACGAGCGAGATGTCAAATGACTTGTATAATACGATCACAATGGCCGCGATGACAGCATTCTTGTCGTGATCACTTGTTTCGCGCTTATTGTTGATATTATGAAATGTGAAATTAATGTGAACATGTGCAATCTTGGTGAAAATGCATATGCAAGTTACTGACGTTGACTCTAGCTATGTTTGGGTTCCGGGTTCAATTGTTATCAAAGAAAGATCATTCCTTTTATACTCGTATATGATATCAAAGATAGTGTTTTATTTTGGCGTATGTTGTATATTTTCATATTTAGTTTATACCAAAGAAAACTTTAACGAAATGAATCATAAGATATTGAGAACGAATCATATTTTCTATGTTATTAAACTGATTTAAATTTTTTATAGTTTCGAAGATTAAAAACCGTAATTAATGTACTATTACTTTATTATGACAGAGATCAACTTTTCCAATCAACTTAACGCCGCAGTTGCGACAGAATTAAAATCCGCCATCTAAAATACAGTTACTGGCAAGTCGATCGGTTACACAACCTCCTTGGCATCCGTAAATTAAAAAATTAACCTGAATACAAAGCTCTGAATCCGTCCCTAATATGTTACAATCTCGCTAATTATCTGGTCCAGTGAAAGTGGTTCTCTTTGAGCATGCGCACATAAGTTGAAACAAAATTAATGGTTAACGATTCTTTACATGAACTTCGGCTAATTTTAAGCTTTCAAATTATATTAATTACGGCCAAATTGCCCACCTACGGAGGCAGAAGCCGAAGCTGTCATGTGAACTCATAAAAATATGTTGCGAGATACATTTTTGTGTAATGCAATACAATTATTACAAATATTTTCGTAAATTTTATTACAACAAAATCTGAGTAAGGAACAAAATCTTAAGTTTAACTTAATTAAGCATATAGACATTCGCTTGGATGGATAATATAAAGTAAGGAATAATAACATATGACTATCAATATCAGAGATGCAACAAAATGTATCAAGGCAAGTATCCATCACTTTAAGTGCGTTTAAGATTTAAAAAATTGTCGCCATAAATAAAAACGAATGAACGTATTAGGACAATTAACCTAAAACTAAGATTCCACTTCTTGGCAAAATACAGGCACTCAGTGACTAAACTAAATATGTAAGTGCATACCTATAGCGTTTATAAATTAACTAAAAACCGAAATCAGAATCCATTAGTTGTATACTAATTAATGATCGAAAAAACATATGTAGTCAACCAAATCAATAAAAAAGTGTATTACCTAGATTAATTGATAGAAACAATTTTCGTTCACATGTTAGCAACTAAGCAATTAATTCTCTTGTTTAGAACTAATTGCATTGGTGGTCCGACGACTGTGTCGTGTTCTAAGACCACACATCAAATGACAGTTTAAACACACGTTTGCACGTATGTAAAAGTAAAACTGATTTGTTTTATTACTTTAGGAATCCATTTAGAATTCCTTGTTTCTAAACATTAATGAACAGGTTAAATAAACTAACATATATGATATCCGTAATAACAGCAATTAAAACATTCAATAAAGTATCAAAAAAAGTCTTAATTTGTGCAGTATATAAAGTAGGGTTTGAAAAAGAGATTATAAGAGATACGGTACGATTTACGGTACGGAACGATAGCAGATGCTATAAACAGTAGAATTATAATGTTAATTTATTAAATATTGCTTTCTCCTTTTATCACCCATTAAATCCATCATTAACTATACAACATGATGTCACTCTTGTCAAGATATATGTTCAGTGGTGTTTCGAAATATGTCCAGCAACTAATTAGAGGTCGGAGGTTGAATATTCATGCTCACTATCGGAAGCTTGTTAGTGCTTGACAAGCTTGTTAGGACGACCGATAGATGTCTCTATTACAACAGCATACCACAACACATTCTTAGGGAACATTTAATTAAAAGTTTACATATACATATTTGTAATATATGCTACGTATGAGGTAATTTAGTAATTGATTGCCTAGGCTGGTTTTACGTGACGTGTCAGTGACGAAGTTTCATTGAGAGTTGAGAGAAAAATGTAAAAAAAATTGGTAAATTTAGTTTATTTAAATTTCGTATATTATAATAGTCGTGATTTTATGTGTATAGAAGTTACGTATTATACTACCATACACTATTAAATATTACATTCTAATACAGAAAATAAATTAAGGTTTTAGGATTTGGCTACCAATTGGTCAACATACCATTTATACGTATAATAGTACTGTTTAGGGATTCAGCTGATAGATAAATATAATACTGGGATCGCACAACTCTCTGTTGCATAATAAAATAAAACCTTCACATATACCTTTTCTACGCCTATCCCAAATTCAAGAACGAACAATCGTTGTTTTAATTCGTAGCTAGTAACCGTACTTTAAATTGAACTTTCTCCAACAATTAATTTGAATGTGAACTTTCATTAGCGATGCCGACCCAATAAATCTTCAGCACTACTGGTTTTTAGTACCAAACACTCATTCCAATCGCAATACACAGTCTATTAGAGCAATGATAAATCGCTGTTAGAGTTAACTGAATACCTCGCCGAGATCAAAACGTTTGGCCGAAATGTTTTGACTATTTATTTTTAATGAAACACAAAGTACGTTTTAATTAACTGGGTCGTAACTTGACATTGACATATCGTTCTTCTTATTACTCTTATTATGTACTTGTACTTACTTACCTCACAGTGATAGTACTATGGAATTTTTTCGTAATAAAACATAACGAGAATATTCCTTAGACAATATTTTAGGTTACACCAGGCTTTATAGATCACTGTATTTGTCAATAAACTTATGTAAAGTACGTTGGATAGTCGTATTATTATATGTACGAAAAATCCTTATAAGGAAGTGGGATGATACGTAATATAAATCAGACAATTATAGAGGTCACAAAACCTCACAATATTTGATAAACAAACCATAACTTGTTCTACATACACCCACGTTAGGAGTACAAAAGAATATGCCATATCATTAAATCACGAAAATAAATATAAAAGTCAGAAAGAGATCACCTTGTTGTATATCATAATATTGTTCCAGTAACAAACAAAGACACTGTATTATTATGCATTGACATAAATTTCGTTTTAATGTTACATATAAAACTTTACAAAAGTTTATATATGTAACCTTAAAACCATAATTATCTATGCTTCACAACCTATTCCTTTACAGTAGTTAAAGTTTTAAGTAGCAACTATCATCACTTTGAAAGACTTAAGCCACATTTCACCAGAAAACCAATACGTAATATGATTGGTAATGAAAAGCACTACCTCCGGCTAAACTTACATTTTAAACGTAAAAGAACATACAATTTATACATATATATTTATTTATCGCAACAAGTGCATATTATAAAAGCATAATACCAACGTAATTATTAAATCACACGTTGTTGCTTTAATTCCATAAACAGTTGAATGTACGCCTTGATAATATTATACGCGCTCGGGTTGTGTTTAATGAAAAGCCCGATAGAGGGTGCCCGTACTGATTGGTTTGATAAAGCAAACAGGCAATTCTCTACCGGAGCTTTGTGTTGTATCGTGCTGCAGGCTGTATGAACTTAGCCTTAACTAGAGGCGAAACGTTCTAAACGGTAACATAGATTGGCTCGTTTGGTTGGTTAGGTTTAAATGTAAGGAAACAAGAGGATATAACAACGATGCTTAGAAATTTAAATGATGATTATGATATATTCCTTCCAGTTTAGTTAATAGAACAGAGTATCTATTTACAAAGGTATCGCCCAATATAATTGTTATATTACTGTTAAGTCTTCAAACGACTAAACATTTTTCTCTAGTTTAGTTTTAGTTGAAGCTACGAACATATATATCTTATTAGACAAACAAGAGTACTTTGTAATAATACTTGCATTGAATTGTATAACATTTATATCTCAAGAATAATTTTATTATAACTGTCTGGTTTTATAACGAAATTCAGTTACGACTAATATATAACTAATAGGAATAATAAATCAATCATTGTACAGCTAGATTAGAACGAGTTACGATAATTTACACCACACCAATCGATACTTGTTGTTTATGTAAATCCAATATCTGTTAGGACTTACACGTTGAGCGTTCAACAACAAAACTTACTAGGGCCGCATAGCCCGAAGATACAATAACAGATTAAATAGTTTAACAGCACTTTCGATTCTGCACCTATCGCCTAGCATCTGGCCTGTGGTACTGCGCTCAATTGGATTCCCTGAGTTAATAAACTCGTAAGCCGCAGGTGTTCCCTTGATAATGAATTAATGATATTGCAACCACAAGCGCTGGGCTACTTGCAGGTACCAGGCTCACATGATTCCATCACAGTTTTATGTGTCTGGTTCAGCGTCTTTCTAATATTAATATGTTCTCATAGAAGCTTCTTTTATATTTTAAATAGATGGCAGTAGATGAGGTATAAACGTGTCATGAAGATAATTAAAATAAAATGTTTCACGATAATAGTTTTTGCAATTAACCTCAGCTTAGTTATATTACATCCTGTTCTGCGCAAAGGTTTAACTACTCCTATATTAGTGTTGCTGTTATTTAATTTTATTGGCCACTTATAGACTAGTTACAAACAGATAAAATTTTAATGAGTCACATTCTACTTTGCCATTATTTCCATATTTGATTAAGTCTTCAAGATATTTATTACAGATTTCTGATATTATTAATTAATGAAAATTAACAAATAATCCATATATCATCTTTCTAATCAATGTACATCTCCTACACCTAGCCAAAGGCATTAAATTGACTTTGTAATCATCTACCTGCTCGTATCTATTGAATTCCCAATCGCCTCTGAACCCGAGATCCCTTCCTGCTGATATTTTCCCAATCGTTATAATTAACAGGCACGTTAATAAACGTGTTAAGATAACTCATATAAAGTGAGATCTCTTTAACGGTGATATCGCGTGCACCTGAATTTCAATCTTAATTGGATATAGATGAAAGAAGCCGGGAGGACGCTCGCTGTATTAATGCGAGATTAATGTACTTATCGGCACATATGTAAACATGCCATGTCAGAGGTCAATGGGAAACGACATAATGGAATGACGGTGAATGTTGAAGTGTTGTAATTGATTGTTTGATGCCATGCAAAATCGTAGTGAAATTTCAATTCATAAATGTTTTTTTATACAATGACAAATTTATGTAAATTATAAAAATAAAACTATTTTTTTAACTTAGTCATTCTGTTACAAAATTTTAATAACTTATTTTACTTACCATTAAATATCCGTATCGTATTTCGTCTACAAAACTAACAAAAACTAACATTATACTACGGAAATTAAAGATTCATTGACACATCAACAGGCACAACAAATGTATCCTGCAACTATGAAGTACAAAAACAAACCACAACTTTAGTCTTTTTCCCATCATAGCAACATTCTCATATGCAAATGTGCAGAAAACAAGTCATCAACGTAGGGGAGCAGTCTCACCGGCTCCGCGTTAATTAGGGCCCGAGCATTCTATCCGACGGGTATCGGTATAGTCTGCAAGTCAATTGGTAATCGAAGGTTTATTTAAATTGAGACGTCTAGATCGCCCGATACACGGCCGCTGGGAGCAGGCTAAGATCCTATCAGTTTTCTGCCTCACTGGAACGATGACTAGCTCCTATTTGTGTGATTGGCCCGCTGTGTGCGGTTGCTGCAGGAATCTGTAATTAGACCGCAGGCTCTTGGAACGGTGGAAAGTTAGTTTTGTTTTAGTGGAAATTTTGTCAAGTCTAAGAGTTATTTGGGTAATTTGATGTCTCCTTTTGTAAGTGTTAATTCTCTGATTAATTGAATCTTTAATTGACGATAATGTTTGTACATGAATCATTCTCCAAAACATAATCGTGTAGCTAATTTTGTCCCTTTGGCTAATTTAAAATATAAATAATATTGCTGATATAAAATAATATTGAAAGTAAATATAACTTCCGCATTTGTCTATTATTCATCTTATTTGATCCTTTATTTCTCTTTTACCGTTGACACATCTGCATAGCATTGAGCTCTGTTACAAGACTATTTTATTTTCGTATAGTTAGTCCATCAAAACGTCCCGGGTTCAATTACAAGTGCAGTCACGAATGGCGCACGTCCTCCCAGCAATTGAGAGTTGAACTGTTCCGATTGCAATCTTGCTGCATCGACGTCATTGCATTTTCAATATCAATTACCAACCCACCTCGGAGTGAAAAGCGAGCTTTAGGCTGCTTACTCACGTCAGAAATGACACTTGTGTACCTATTGTGTTAATTAAATAAAAGTAAGTTATATAATAAGGAATATTTGAAACAATATATTAACAACAACAATCTGTCCAAGTAACGAAAGGAATCAGTCTTTTTCTTATTATTATGCACTTG
Source organism: Leucoptera coffeella (assembly GCA_030578115.1). Lineage (NCBI taxonomy): Eukaryota > Metazoa > Arthropoda > Insecta > Lepidoptera > Lyonetiidae > Leucoptera > Leucoptera coffeella. The sequence continues at coordinate 78,651 of JAMBLF010001406.1, read as the reverse complement.
CATCCATTATGTCAACTGACGGGCTTTTAGTCTATTCTAATTGGTCACAGGACACGCAAAAATATAAGTATAATGGAATATCTTTATGTACGCCATTAACCCAAAAACCTGGCTTTAAGATGCAATAGCAATAAACAATCACCTTATCCTATCAAGGGTACCTAAGCATACCGATTATAGGACATAGCTTGTATGTACAGTGACCAAGTTTATAGCCCCCTAACCCCTACATCCGGGGCAACAGATGGTGGTCATAGCCGGCGGTCGGCGGCCATTAGGCAGCACCATTTCACGCTACTCGCCAGCCAATCAGAGCCGAGGAAATTGCACTAGAACGGAAACGCTCAGGCGCACGCTCTCGGGCCGCCATTGAGGAAATGGCCATATAAAAACATCGGATTGCTTCTAAGAATGAGTAAATGATGTAAGGTTGTGTCTTAAGATCTAGGTCCCTTTTTGTTGACGTTTCTAAAAAGGTTTCTATGACGATTTGAGAAAATTTTGTTCAACAAATACTTCGTTTGTCAAAGATTACGATAGTTTAAAAGCTAATAAGTCTAGAGACATCTACGTATTGGCTTAAAACTAACAAAAATAGGTTAAAAGGTGTCGAAAACCTGTCTTACACGTAGAAAGGTATCGACGCCAAGAAAGGAAATAGAGACCATAAAGACTATTTAGACCAAAGCGGCATTCATACCCTGGAAAGTGGTCGGAGAACCTCAGAATTTCACCGCAAATAGCCTCGGTTATGGTCACCCTAATGTCATCTGATGATAGCTATCGCGATTGGCTCGGAACCGAGGAATGACCTCACGTTACGGTTCACTTGCGAATCCGTAGTCGAATTCAAATATTCTAAAAGATAACATAAATGTCTTATAGAGTTATTGAATATTTAGTGTACTATTTACTCTGTATTGTTATAAATATGTACATGATTTATTACTTTACCAGTATAAAGTGTTATGTATTGTTAAAAAGCGGAAAACTGTCGATTGGACTAAAATTATTTCAACGATCTGTATCTCTGAAATAAAACGTTATAAGACACATAGCATAACATAGCCTAAACTAAAAGACTAGTTCATTTACGCCATTGTTAATAAACTAATTTTAATACTGACTTATATTCTGACTCTTTCATATAGAAGATTCACAAACTATAGAACACAAAGCGTGCTTAATTTATAACCCATCATGTTAGTAATCAACTCTTAGATTAGTTTGACATCTTGTTTAGAAAGTGGCGTAACATTTATTGCTCGTGTTATTAATAAGCACGAGCCCTTTGAAAAGATGGTTACTACTTTACTGTATCGTAAAAGCCACTCGCTGTATACAGCCTGCTTAAGCCGTTGTGACTCTAGTACAAGTCATTTGCAGTAAAATCGGAAATTTATGTACTTATTGAATAGACATTTGTTAATTTAGAGATTATAATGTCTTGTTCGTGTTATTGCTAAGACATTCGTATGAAGAACGCCCGATCTTATGTACCGTGAGCGATCTTTTCTTAATGATATCATGTGAGAATACCATCCTTAATTTTATTCTAATTATTATTTATCATAGTCTTATATAAAAGACTATATATAAAAGCATTAAACATTTTCTTCAAAAGCGCAAAACCGTCATTAAAGAGTTAATGTTTTTTTTTGTTTTATTTCAATCTTGTAGTCATTAAGTTATAAATTTTATTGAAATGTGCATTTATTGCTCTCCATTTAAATGAATGCATTTAATTAAATTCTGCACTTCATAATCTTGACTAAGTGTTTTGAACTATACATTTGTTAAGTCAGAGTAATTGCAGACCCAAACGTCAATGTTGATTTGATTTCCTCGCAATGTTTATTGCAGCGGACGCCTTGTTTTAAGACGAAGCAATTTGTCATTGTTGGCTACCAAACTCCATTGGCTCAGGACAAGTTTATCTAGCGGCAGACCCCTCATTATTCATGCCCAGCCCAGCACGGTTGGTCAACCAGAGCATTCTCCAGATAACATCTTGTTCGGTACCCCAAGCCATAGAGATTACAAAATGATTAATAATTTATACAAATAGATACGCTAAACGATACCAGAATGGGCCTTTATAAATAAACGACACTCGAAAAGGAGCTCATTAATTTAAAGAATACCAAACTAGCGTATTAGTAAGCTCAAATCACTATTTAGTAATAATACGACGACGAGAAGAAAGCTCTGTTCTTGGCGGTTTATGTTAATCCTACGCCTCTTTTCCTTAAAAGCAACGAAATTGAGAAAGCGTCATTATTGATAGTCTATGAATGGCGGAGCGGCTCCAGTCCAGACCAGTGGCGGTAATAAATAAAATTACGGCGTAATACCACGTCTAATGTATTCCTAGGTCCCCAGACTGCATGGAAAACCAGTTGTATTAAGATGATCGAGAGCCAACAGTCTCATTAGCTATTCATATATGGCTAGGTCATAGATATGATTTACTGGTTTAATTATTTTTAGATTGCCCCGTGTTCACCGCTCCGGTATCGTAATTTTTATCCCATTTCGTTGACGATTATGTTAATGTACCCCTTGATTGCAGTCAAGTACACTCATATTAATGGATATTTGCTTAAATTGGGTTTTGAAAAGAGTAATTATGTTACGTTTTATAAATAACTGTGCTTGTATTTAAATCAAGTTACATAATTTAGTTTTAGATGTCGTATAATTAAATTGAAAAAAAAAAGGTTTTTAATTCCTACGCTTCATACCTCAATGCTATATACAGAGATTGAAAAAAATTCTTGCTTACATTTGATATAGTTATAAAATACCTCGGTTATTCGATAAGTATCACAACAAAATAATCTGTGGTTGATGTTTATTTATTTGCGCTTCTTCGTGGGTGGCGTTGAAATTGAACTGATGAGCCGGTCAATAAGCCCACTGGTCCCGATGTTATGCCTCAATGCTCATGTCATATTTGGTAGAGTTTAAAAAGAAGTTTTTGTAATTTTAGGTTGAATAAAGGCCAATAAAAATAATAAGATGCCTAAGATGACATAAGTATTAAAGACTGTGTATTGTTACCTATTAGACAATATTAACTAGTTTGTTAGTTATATTAACTTGATGTTATATGACATTCTAAATTGGATTAACTAATGAAAGAAAAGATTTCACACCATTTTATGTTATAAACGATAAAAGTAGTTATGAACGTCACAGGTTAATAGTTTCCAAAGGAAACGACTTCATACTAAAATACGAGTAGCTAAAAACTAGACCGAACGGTTTATCAATAATCATTTCCAATTTACTAGTTCCCTTTTCATTTACGGCCACTAAACCTGCGCAATATTTACTCTCGGATCTAATTTCGTAGCCGCACTTGACCCAGCCTTTCTTGAAGTAAATAAAGTTGAATAGTAACCGTTGGCCCATAATACAAACGCAATTCCAAACTAGATCTCTGCACCGTCGGCCCTACTGCGCCAACAATGCTTTTCAATCAGTGAACGTACTTCCTAGGTCGAATGCCCACTTGGGGACACGATTCTGCTTCGCGGTACTGTTATTGAGTAGTAGTAATAGTGTTGAGAGTTTTGGTCGGTACCAAAGCGACATAACAAAAGTTGAAAGGTTTGTTTTCTATGTTTGAAGGGTTAGGTTAAATATAATTACAAAATCATGACTATTATACCTCCAAATGAATACCGTAAAATATACTAAATAAAACTTGAAATAATGTATCTTCACTTAGTAAATTGACTAAATACACTAATTTCATTTCGCTATGTTATGTTCTTCAACTACCAATGTATAATGTATTCACTTGAGTTTAAATTACTCAACATTACTTACTAAATTGCCTAAAAACTCTTTCATGTCGCTCCATTTTGTACTTCAATTACCAAAGTATTCAAAATCAACTCAAATACTCTCCTGCATTTTCCAACGATTATTTCCATTGAACAACTAAAGGAATCGAGCTCAATCTCGTTATAAAACCGAACCCGATTGTGGAGCGAGCCCGTTATATCTCGGGCACACCCCGCGTTCGCTATTTACGATTCTATAACAATATTATTCCTATACATTCCTTCTGCAGGTTGTACGCGACCTTTGTTCGGCTCGGTGACTAGATTAAATAAGTTAAGATAATAAATAAGGCTAAACAGTGCACGGGGAATGTAGCTAACCGAAACTGGAGATAAGCAATGCGTTCGCAATTTCAACGGCAATTATAACAGATCAAAGGACAGAAACGGCAGAAACTAGCTTACTCGTATTACGCTGTTCGTAATTTAGTATGGAAGTAATAATAAACTTTAAAACTGTTGACATTTTAATATATTTACGTAATATTAAAGCTTATTTTAAAATATAATACGTACTGTCAGATAAACGAAAAGAAACATTTTGAAAAAGGATGACGTTAAAAGTACCTGTAACCATCTAGTATGTATGAGCGTCAAATGAAGCAATCCCTGCCTAATCCTCTACAGGGCAACGAGGTGATGTGTATGTATGTATTAACTAATAAAAGTATACTTTTTATAATAATAGGGTATTTTTTAATATTTAATTTCATTATAGTAGGGTTTTTTAAGAACACTTCATTGAGAAACCTGTAAGCTTATGGGAAGTATTGTCTTAAGTTTAAAGGTCTTACGAATGACTGATTAATTGCTCATAAGGCTTCATGACAGCGAATTCCAAGTGGTCATCTTCGTGTCATATAAATTTCGTTGTTTTCATAAACATGATATTGTAATCTTTTTTAAAATTGACCTTAATATTATCGATGGTAAAGGTGCGGTTTAATATAAGCAATATTTTGATCTCAATTTACAATAAAAAGTATTAAATTAAATTTAGAATTATAATTTAATAAAGAAATGTTTATCTTTGCAAATTTACCAGTTACACGCATTGTGAACTACCATTATTTATTATCAACTTCTACTGATGCGTATGATTATCATTAAAATGATCAGAATCGATTCTTAAGCCTCGTTTGTTGATGGTACCTGATAGTCTACCATATGCATATACATCACTTTTGCATTACATTTGCCCCAGCTGTCAAACCAAGTGACATTTCACGACCGCTCTTTCTTTTTCGTGAGACTGACATTTGGCCGGAAGCTGACAGAAATCTTTGTCACGGGATTAAAGTCAGTCTCAGATTGGCTATCTGTTTGTCATTAATAAGGTCAAGCGGAACGGTTTAAATTAATTCTGCGATAGCCTTTAGAAAGGTGGTTTTGGGATTTAAATAAAAATAAACTTTTGATCACTATACCGCTTCAAGTTTTGTTACTGAGAATATTTTATAAGCAGATTTTATACTTTATTTGTTTTCTTCCGGTGATTCAACTACTCAACAGCTTCATACTTAGGTTTGTTTATTTAAGTATTAATAAAAAACCAGTTTATTTCTTATAAGTTAGTATTAATCCTAATATACGAAAATAAATGTCAGATTAAAATTGTTCATTAAATTTCGCAGCCCGTTGAACCAACAACCGATCAATGTCAAGCAAAGAATTATTAATTAAACTATCATTCAAAGTACACAAGCTGTACTTCGTAGCGGCAGTGACTGTGCTCTTATCGGATATGTATCTCAAATATCTTAATAGGCAAAGGGCTCTTAAATATTCAAACAGAAAGTTTGTACCTACAAACATTTTTAAATAGAGATAATAGGCTAATATAATAAAAGATTATGCAGCAATACTTTAGAGCAATTATTGTCTATTGTTTATCTTGATAGCATATAATCAAAATTTTTGTTGGCAGAGTGTACTTCATCATCATAATTTATGATAATTCATGATTTTCAAAACAATTTGATTAAAAATAGTACATTAATCGCAATCTCTACAAGAATATTTTTTCGTGCCACTATCTCGTAATTTACATACAACAAACACCTTTATATTCTACATGTCATCTACTTTAATACACACATACATAAACGTTTCATAACCATTAACCCTAAAAATCTGAGAGACTTCAAATACCACCATTTAAAGTCCTTGGCCACTCGAAGCTTAATCTACTCCACGCTCCTTAATACGGATAAATAGATAGGAAGCCTTCTGATAAGGGGTATCGTAGCCATCGGCCGTCTGGTGACATTCGCTGCGACCTTTGCCGGCTACACCTACGAGCGACCGAGCTCATTATTCATGCCATTATCTCGAGCTGTCACACGATGTTTGGTACAAACCTAAGAATAGAGCTAATTGGAGCAGTTTTGACGTATATATTCGCTAAGTTCGTAGTACATTATGTAGAGGAGAATATAGTTGTATACAATATTGAGGTTTTTTTTTTATATTTATATTTTATTGAAATTAAACAAACAACAATATTTATAATAACAAAAAAAATATTGAGTAAGGTTGTATAATCATTGTATGAGACACTCTATTGCTTTAAATACAAGATTTGCAAATCCATTTAGTCAATAGAATTACATCGATAACTAGTATCTATGGACTGTGATACGACTTAGGGCTGAACCTTCGTTGTTTTGTAAGGTCACAGTTATAAGAATAATATTCTAGGTAAGGTTATGTTAAGATTAAGTAATGTTTAATAAATATAATTTAATTATTTATATTTCCCCGCCATAAGTCGATACCTACACCATTCTCTGCGACGCATCCTACGCCGCGCCCACAGACAATCCAAACTAGATCTTTTCTTTATTTATTTTCGATCCCCGCGTGTGTGTGGGGTCAAATCCTGTTCAGCCGCGTATTGTTTTCGCCTTAGTAAATTATACCATCGATTGTTCAATTATGACATGTGTATGAGGACAGGCGCAGCTTAGCTTTGCTATCTTTACACACTCTCAAATATCTTTATGTTTGTAAGAGATATGATATGCATTTTGATATGTTAAGACAATAAATAGCAACACGTAATACTAAATTAGGCCCTTTGTAACGTATGCATAGTTCTTCAGACCTCAAAAACTATAAAGTACTCAAAAACTAATACCACATTTATTTAGTCAAAATCAAAAAATAGTCCTGTATGATAATTGTACGAATTTTCTGTAGTTTCACTGTTTCTAGAGTTATATTGAGAGATTTAGAGAATTAAAGATGTATCTGTAGGACCATCATCCAAATTATGGACCTATGTTAATTTATCACTAATCTCCATTAATCCTTATTTATTTTAAAACCATCTTTCAACACGTTCAGAATAAAACCTCTATTTTCACCAAATATTTGAACCCAACCTTAAAAACTTGGATATTATTATAGAATGCCACAAAGAGAACACAATACTATTCGTCTGAATGCTATCAAACATCATAGCGTGTGTATCCATGAATGAAAAACAAGAGAGCAGCTAGACTCATCATTTATTTTTATTTATTACAAATCGTACGGCGGCCGACCATTGGCAAAGATACGCGTAGCATTGTTGCATTTTGTTCAATTGTTCTAATGTATGATGGATCATGTGTTAGACAATGTGTTAATATTGATACAGTGCGTTTTATCTGTGTAATTGATAGACTTGGGCACAAGAAAGTCTTAAGGAAGTTTGATTAATTAGGAGATGACTTTTGTAGATATTCCGGTTTCTGTTTGTATTGAAAGATTAAAATAGCCTACAAGTATATTAATCATATACCTACTCTCACTACGTCATCGGCACTGTCAATAATTATAAAGTAGCTGTAGAATGTTGCTTTATAATTTGCATATAAATTGTCATCTCTAGCTTTGCGCAATAATTAACAAAATAACACAGTTTGGATTGCATTTCCTAGTAATTAAATAAAAAACCAAGCGAAAGAGAAATGTCAAGTTGACAATCACATGTGTCCGAATAGAGTTCTTTTATTAACGCGCCATTGTTGCGTGACCACGGCATTTCTCGCGTGAGCCAAGCGCCGAGAGGCAGGTGGAGTGCCCGAGGGTCAAATACTCTTTGCTGCTGCCTCATTGGTAAACACTACAGAGACAACAACAGCTGAGTGATTTTTATTACTGTCATTATTTTTATAGTACCCTTGATTACAACACTTTTTCCGCATTTTTTGGCTTTTTTCTAGTGTTTTGTAAGTTTTTATTATAATATAACCGAAATTAGTATCAAACATTTTTTTTCCTGTATTCCATGCAATAAAATCATCGTACTCTTAAAACATCTATCAAGTTTAATTATTAATCGTAGGCACACTCCAGTCATAACATAGGCATCCTCGCACAATAGTAGTTAAGATACCCCAAATTACATCGTAATCACCGCCATAGTTGATCGGGCTAATGATAATCACCAGCAATCAAAAAGAGACTGGCCGACGTATCATGGAACCTAGGCTGGGCCGTTCTTTAACAAACCTCCGTGCTTTAAACCTGCATGGTTACAAACTTTATGCTTTAGATGAAAAACCCAATTAAGAAACAATCGACTAAAACCAATATAAAACCAATAGAATCTAAATTATTGCTAAGCCAAATTTAATGCATATTAGGTATAATGGTAACAATAATTGCGTTAAGAAATGATTGAAATACTAAGTTCAGTAGTAATTTACCATGTAATTTGAATATGGTGTTTTATTTTGCTGTACTTTGATTAATACCAGTATTTTACACATGAATATTGTTTCCATTAAAAAACTTAGTCACAACAGGAAGCGGCCGTCAGCATGAAAGAAGCCTTTGGAAAAAGCGGCAGCAAAACAAAATCTTATATAGATAATCTACTTGGTATAACCTCACGACCTCCCGGTCAGTCGATTCAACAATATAATTAAAGTGAGATCGATACACAGCGGACCCGATAAATGAGAAATCTCTAAGCCTCTGGCGTCGCCCGAACTCGGGAACTTCAAAGAAATATTTGAGCCACAGTTGAACTTTGAAAGAAAGCTAAGTACAGAGTATACTCATAATCCGTTATGGGAAATGAATATTCTAAATCTAGGACAAGTTACAAAGGCTTTTTATGTTCAGGTATAAGTTAATTTGAAATGGTAACACAAGCAGACTAAATCTTGTTTGACTAAAACAAGAATAAGTAGGATGAATATCTCATGAAATTGTCGTCGATTCACTTTGTAAGTAATCAAGTGACATGCAACGGTATTAAAATATAATCGTATGGATTTGAATTTATACAACTATTTTATATATTTAATCATACTATACAATTATTTACTATTAATCTCTCAAACAAACTAAAGCGGTGTACTATCAAGCCAAACAGAGAAATTTAATGATCGAAATTAAGATACCTTTATAAAAGATGGCCTTAAACAAAGATATTAAATTCAGCCCTGTGTAAACTCAATCTAAATTCTCGACAGTTTCAGATTTTACTACACATAAACAACCTGCCATTTCTTAAAAGTAGTAACTAGTAATTTCTTGGTGAACTAATGATATACTATTACCAGATAGAGCCAGTGTTTCATTAATATTCATTGGCTGATAAAGCCGCAAATATCGGTTATATACACTGACTGGGACACGCGAACAAACATTTCATCGAGTTCCTAACTCATAAATAATAGTCATAAACAGACTAGGTTGAGTAAAGTTTGCTTTTCTTATAGTTATTAAAGTAATGAATTTGTTTAATACCATACCCGACCCATACTAGAGCTCAAGTCTACTAATGCGTTTTAGAACAAACGTAGTTCAATATTCGCTTCAGTCGTAGTGTGAAGTAAGTAGTGGATTAGCCATAAAAAGGCGAAATTTCTCATTTTTGCTAATCCCCTAATACCATCACACCGTTAATGAAAATTGAACTACGATTTTGCGAAAAGCATTAGTGGACTTGGCCCTCATAAATATTTCCAAAATATTCTTGTTGCTATGTCAAAGAATTAATGTATTAACACAAATATACATTACATTAAAATTTACAGTGCCATAAGACACTACCAGATCATATTTACTTGTAGTATACTAACTTTACTGCTACTACTTATAGTATATTTTTAATACAGTAAGTCCATTTATTCCTAGGCTCTCGAACTAATTCAGTAAGATAAATAATAAACTCAGCTTTGGCTCCATTAGTGCAAACATGGCGCGGCCGCTCTTTCATCCAGTGACCAGCTGTGCCTCTTAGTATTCTAGGAACAAACTTCATCTTAATTGTAACGACATACTCTAAAAAATATGATTATTTGTAAAGACAATGTAATGATAATATGAAACAATAGTATTTTAACTTCGTACAAATAATAAACTAAGAATAATAATCCAGCAAAATTAATTAAGCTTGCCATTTCGTTCATTTGTGTTAGTAATTATTTAATTTGCGTGTGTTATTCTACCGGTGTTATCCTTTTGTTGGGCAAAATCATAACACTGTTTTTATAAAATATTATAATACGAGTTCAATCTAAGCTTAACGACTTTCGTTGATACAAACATAAGTTTACATAATAAGTATTTCTTCAAGTTCTAGAATAAGGCAGTGATACCTGTTCCGCTCAGGTGGCGGGTTCCGAACCCTAAACCTATATAAGGGCCTGAACAACTAGGGTGCGCATACTACTTGCTTCTGATTATCGATAATTAATTAGTGCTCTACTTATTGATTAATAGGTATAGTTATACTAATTGTTAGTTTTATTATGGCAACGGATGATTTGGTGTAATGTGATAGTAACGGGGCTATGTACTTTAGTCACATATATTTTAGTGGTAAATCATAAAAAATAACTTTTATAAGATATAGTCTCTTAAGACCTTCGTTCCTACATACGAAAGTAAATAAAATATACATAATATGTACATACTCATACTCAATTTATTTCCTAAGATAGCATTGTTAATTTATTCCACAATAAATAAAACAATAATTCACAAACCATTTCATAACTTTAACAAAGATTTCCAATTAATTAGAATCCTCTGGTCACCCTACACAATTCCTATGCATCTTTCGCTACACGATACCTCATACATTTTATGTGTTCAGTGTTTACAAGCAGTTAATTATATGTATGAGGGCTGCCTACGATTTATTACAAGCTGAGAAAGCGTCGATGAAATTCGTATTTGACATATTCACCTGTAGTTTTGCTATTCAAACGAAAATAAGGAAGTCCACACTCAAAATGAAGCAAAATTCAAACACTATACGTGATTATAATATATTTATTTGTAAACCAGATAATATTGTATGCATAATCTAAAAAAACCATTATCCTTATTAAATTATTGTTATTAGGTAAAAAAATGTTTCGGTAACAAGGGATTAAAAGAGATCGTTGTAAAAAAAATACCAAATCCAAATCCACAGTTTCAATTTAATCATATATTAAATCATAACTATAGTTCTTTAATAAGTTCATGTTATGCAATATGATTATTACAATTAATACGATACTTAATAAAATAACGTCTTAAAAACCCACCTATAAACATATTGCTACTACTTATAAACTATAATGAATTGAAACCCAGGCCTCCAGAATCGCGTTCGATTAATTTACAATTCCAAGTTGGAGAATTATAACAGGTTCCATTACAGGAGGAGTAAAGTTGCATTGTATTTACTACGGAAGATTAATGCATTGTTCTACAATGCTATTGCCATGCAATGCACAATGTAAGCAAACACCGTTTTCTGTTTGTATAGTAAATAAACTTGTTTTCACTAGTATAGGAAGATAGTATTGTTCCTTGACTAGTATTGTGGCATTGTTATTTACACATGGGTGTAGTTTTTTAATTGTAACAAACACGTTGTCATAGTTACATGGATAAAATTATGTAAATAATCTAAACCTTAAAAAAACACTTCGACTTTATTAACACCACAATTTTATTGATTTACCAACAACGAAAAAATATATTCCGATGCTTATAACTTTATCAATCTAAAGCCGATATTTTTATACTATTCATTCCTTAATACTATTCATTCCTTAATACTACATTCCTTAACTGAATACTTAAACTAAATCCAACCTCCTTGATCATTAAACCTCTATACTTTTGCCAAGTGTTCAAATGCAGAGCTAATTTCTCTGCGTGGACTTTAGAAACTAGTTCGGAACAAGGCTCTTAACACTTTTACTCGCCTATAGAGGTGTAGCTATTAATGTTTGGCGTACCTCGTGCCGAGATCAGATTTTCGCATTAGCTGATAATGGAAGTGCCGGCTACCGGATCTGGGGCTATTCTGGATACTTCTCGAAGGTTAAGTTGAAATTGGTATTTTTGAAGAGTAAGCTTTAGTTTTGACTTATTAAAAGGATGTTTAATAGAGAAATATTAGTGTAGTATTAATTGAGATAGGGGTTGTGTTTCAAGTTTGTAACGATGTTACTCATAATATATTCAAAGTGCAGAATGAATGATGTATTGAATGTATCATTCGGTCAATCGTTAGATACTAATGTATGATTTTGACCCTTCCTACAATATATCTAGCAGAATGGATGATCTATTGAATGTATCATTCGGTCAATCGTTACATACTAATGTATGATTTTGGTGCATCCTACAATATATTTGTGTCTTACTACACAAACTTCAGATCCTATTCGTTAATAGTCAGGAGACAATGAAAATAAATACAATATTACCCATGTAAATTTACGAATATCGCAATACAGTTATGATTTTTTTTTAAAAGCTTACATAGTTTATTAAGACCAATTTACATATGAAACTACAACCAATAATATAACGTAACCAAGGTAACCATGCCATCATACATTGATTGAACGACCAGAATAGGCCCCGTTCCAATTGTGTCCAGCGTCTAAGTGACTTTGTCTGTTACGCCTCAAGTGGAGAGCTGTTGTTACCGGGGTCAGGGAGGTGAAGAAATTTATACCCGGTATTTGTACTTACTCACTGTAATGCGAGAAGGATAGCAATTTTACGAGACTTGTAATTAAAGTCAAAATGTTTGCGCAAACTGTTAAGAGATGGTGCTAGTTTGTTGGTTTATGGACTTTAGAAGGGTAATTTCGGCCAAAGTTACTAAATATTTTGTTAGATAATGTGATAGGCTATATACGATTAGATTATCATATTAAAATATACGAAAAAGATATTTGAATGAAAAATTGACTATTCTATCACAATAATGAGAAGATATCGTAATAAATGACGAATAATTTTCACCATTTGAATAACGCGAACAATAAGTATACAACCCTCGATGCGTCAAGTACTATTGTTCCCATCTAACCAATTAACATACACTGAAGATGATCTCCGAACAGCGCTCAGAACCCACACCACCGACATCTGTGAACAGGATCTATAAACTCAAAGTGCGGATGGAAAGCAAATAAGTTAGTAGTGCCGTAATAAAACAGTTGGAAACGTTTCGTAGGCATGCGCTTTCTTTCCGCTCGCCTAGTCGCGGCCAGTGGTAATGGGCGCGTGCAGCGTAGCAGAGGTGCAGTGGACTGGCTGAAGATGATAGTTCTCTTGACTAGGTTACTTGGGAATATAAATAAAATATTTTTATACATTGTCACGTTGACAGAGGCAAAATTTACGAGTCTGAGTAATACCAGACAATTTATACAAGTGACTTTAGATTTAAATGTTCTGATCATTCTTGAGGGAATATTAACGAAACTTTATCCAGTTCTTTGATAAGGGTTCTTAAATTATCATATCGTAAGATGAATAATTGCATCAACAGACACACAGTATCAACATTGATTATCTCAACAACTCATGCATAATATGGTAAATTAGAATAAAAAGGACCATATTAACATTAAATTTGTTCATATATTGAGTTACTCTACCTCCGTAGAGGTCCGAGAGGGCGCGCCCCGATAACGGGCGGCACGCGCTCCGTCGAGCGAATTCCCGAGAGATGCCAATACACTATCTCGCGGTTGCTATTTTGTCGATACTTTACTTCGTAATAAGTTCTTGCTACGTACACCAGAGCTGTGACGTGAATAGAATGTTTTAGTTCTAAAGGCTTTTTTAGGAAATGTCCTTGTTGCACAGTTCATCAAGATAGATAAACATAAATGATGCTCATCGTCATCAAACCTGCTTAGGTATATAATAATAATAAATCTTTATTGGAATCCGCTAAAATTAAGTAATTATAGAATAATAAATAAATTTCAATGCATAATTTAACAAAACTTTTATATACTTGTATATGTGTCAAAACTCAATAGGTATGTATTTGTATCGCAGAAGAACGATATGTATGTGTGACGGTGTATAACGACATCTGTATACAAAGTTCTCCAAATATAGCGCCTTGGATTGTATTTACATTTCTTATCATATCGACAAACCGCAGTCATCAATAAACTTAGTCCAGTACCAAAACAAATCATCGACACAGCCCGTATTTCCATCACTAGTCGGTGGCACGAGCCTCGATACAATCAGAGCTCGATAACAACACGAACTCGATCATTTGAACCTGATACCCGCAGCCAGATACTCTAAATTCTATAACTAAGAAACTATTACGGTACTTTTGCGCGCACTTAATGGACAATGCACAGGTGCTGGCAAACCAAGCGACTGATGTTGAAGGAAATAAATGTTGGAACCTTTTAAGTTTATGCGAGTATGTTATAGGTTTTCTTTTGTGTTTTTATAGATACATAATTTTGTTATCATGTAACATGTAATTTAGAGTTAAGATGCATATTTTAAAGACACATTTTTTAGGGTTGAAAAGTTTTCAAAAAACCTAAACTAGTATTAAAATAATGCACGCAACTTTTAAAATGAAAAACCGAGAAAATTAAACGACTAGATTCCATTAATTTTTGCAAACCAATTTCTTTGTCAAACATCTCGTCACTTTAGGAAACACCGTAAACAGTTCTACTTTAAACAAAACAGAAACGCATTTTCTTTTATCTCTTCACTAATACTAATTTACGGTAATATTCTACACTTTTGTTAAATTCTAACAATTTTCACTTGCTTTTGAATATATTCTACATTTAAGGTCATACTTAGGCTACATTTTGATACCATACAGAACAATCGCCTGTACAGTCCGAGAGATAGTTAAACCTTTTACCCGACCGCCTTAAAAGGACAAATTGCATCGGTCGGGTGCACCGTGTCTTCCATCTACTTTCACGACAGCCTATGAAATTGACCACAGAGTAGTAGACACTTTGCTCTCAATTCCAAGAGACTATGATGATAGAAGCAGTTCTTTGTTTTTCTTTGGGTACAGATGTTAGATATTTTCTTTCATGAATCTGTCACGTACTAGAATTATTATAGTACATCAATATATTTCATAGGTATCCCAAGGATTTATTATCTAATGTCTAATTTATTTGGAAAAATCTCAATAAACAAGAACATTTGTCAAATTTATCATTTGTGAAACCAGGGTTTAGTAAAGGAGCTCGAATTGAAATCGTTGATGTCTTTTGTATGTGTCGTAAACAAAGTTAGATTGGATAGCATGTAATTATCTTGATTCCTAAATTGTACGCTAGGTATTTATTTAAAAAAAAGCATTCATTGAAAAAACATGAGTTATTGAATAAATCTCGAATTAAAAAATGATACAATAAAATACAGAAAAATCTTAAAAGATTAAATTATGACACAATTCCATAGTATCAATTAAAACAGTACTAAATTCAAACTAATACAAATTCATCACCAAACAATACTTATTTCTTTATTATAAGATAAATCTCTGTAAACTGTAGGTACAGGGGGCGTGCACTTTCGCTTGTGGCGTTTCCAAATAGTACGCTAAGCCCCTCCATCTAAGCACGATAGACTCTTTCCCTTTTCTATCAACTTAATTGCGAATGTTTTGTCTCGCTCCCAAGCTCCTTTCTATTCGAAGCTTTTCAAGCAGTTAAATGATATGTAGGTAAGTGGTTGCTTTAATAAATGTGCATTAATTGATATTAATAAAACCAATACCTCGAATAAATTGAATTGATTCACATATTGCTGCCATCGATACAGGTTGCCATGGTAACCTAGTGATTGCAGTAAGGTTGAATTTATGTATGCTTGTTTTTGTTTAATAAAGATAATTATTATTATTTAACTATATATTGTAACGAAATGCTATTATTTATCTTAACGTGTAGGGTATAAATAAACCTATATATTTTTGTAATTTATATGTGTTCATTTTAATTATGTCATTCTCTAGTTAGCACCTAAAGAATTAAACAGGATATTCCATTAGTCATAATTGTTCTTACTTTTACTTACTATGTCTAATTGGTCGGGTATCTTCCCAGACGCTTCATCTCACGTTCATTTCATACATCTTAAAGTGCGTAGAATATTTCACTGTGTGAACGTAACTTTAATAAGTAGCTCTTTGATGTAGCCGCACCTCGATTACGTACTCTATTCATCTGACCTATGACTCGAAAAAGAAAAAAAACTCAAAGAAGGTTTCGATTCTTACAATCATAGACTCTTTGCTCGTTTTTTTTTTTCTTTATTATATGTAGATACTCTACCTTTTAAAGTCAATGGTTTTTCTTCGAAAATGTATTCAAAGATTAGATTTCAAATTTAGATAATTCATTTTTTAATGTAACTATCTATCGTAATATTAGTGCAGATACTTAAATACCTAGTAGGTACTGTTTATGATTATTAAAAAAACCATTAACATAATTATGAACATAATCAAAAACAGTCAAACAACAAATGAATTAAGTGTTAGCTTCTGTAACATAAATTTCATTCGTTCCATTAATATTATTAATTTATCAAAAGGCAAGGCTCGACCGCTATACAGCCAGCATTTGTAAGCCTAATAAAAAAAGCTAAACAATCGACTCGTATATAATTGCGAGCGGTGGCCAGCACTATGGCCACTCTTCTTGCCTTTAAAATTAATAGCAATCTTTATAAAGTGTAATGCGGAGATGATATAGGGATGGGCATGTCGGAAATGGGACTAAGTATCGATGTATGTTACTGAGTAAATTAAGTTGACTCTTAAATGTTGATATAATGTAGATGAGAAATATGAACCCTAAAATTTGAAATAAAGGTATTATTATAAGTATTATTTGTGATGCCTTGGAAGTGCTAACCTTCGCACGATGCCGTATTAAATAGAAGTTATTTTTCAAACTCCACAACAACAAAGAAATATTTAAACTTATGATATTCATTGACCATTTATGCCAAATATTTAATTGTATACCTTTTTATAATACAATCCAAAAACCTCTCTTATTTATAACTTCTCTACCATAAATGATACACTATATATCCAAAAAAACACCAAACCACCTATCACACCAAATGCTCACTATCTGACTAAACATACACCACTTACGACTCAACAAACTTCAAAACCTCACATCATCATTACACCATTTATAAACAATCTGCCAAACTATCGACAATTCGCCCCATCCCTCCGGGAGCAAAGGTTCCAAAGGGCAAGGCATCAATTTACGCAGTAGCCGCCCGAGGCCTCTCCGCCCCGCCATTAAGCCGAGCATCACTCGGTGCGTGCCGGGAGCATCCTGTGCAGCCTTTTTGCTCTTTCCAACCTTCCAATAAGCGGGGATGTTAAACTTATAAATAATAAAGGTTGCAGTGTCCTGTTGGGTACTGTGTGAAGATTATAGTAAATGGGTATTGCTATTGCGGTGTGTGTGGTTGGTTGGTTTAAGCTGAAAGTATTAGGTAGTTCTAATTCAATTTGAATGAGGATTTAATCTAGTTAATGCCATCTATTTGCAGATTATAAGTATAACGTGCATAGTACATTATTATGGAGTAAATCTCTTTAACCTACATATATTGAAGGCTCAACTTCTATACCGTGATAGGCAAAGTGATAGTCTATCAATCGCCACCTTAAAAGAACCTGACAAATGTCTCTAATCTGATTTTTTTCTTCAAGCTACACACACATCTCATCTCTTGCACACGTACATTTATCTCTACCTACTTACATCTGTAAATTCCTTATAATTAGCCCAAGCAATGGCGCTCCTAATTCAGCCACTAAAGTCGCTGTCAGTCAACCATAACAAAATGGCGTCGCAAAAAAATGTGAAAAGTCAATCCCATTAAGCGTGTCTCTTCATTGAGCCGAAGTACAGGAAAGCGACAGTTAAAATTGCTCTGCACTCGTCGCCAGAGATCTTTTTTGCTGCAGCTGACTGGAACGGAGGCTGCAGCTCCAATCTAAGGTCCTACTTGCTTAGATAGGTATTGGCTTGTCTTTGTCAGTGGAAATATAGAAGCCGGAAATATATTAGAAAAAAATGGGCATGTTATATGAGGAATTATAATATATTGTCTAGTGATTGTGTTGCATTGTTATGCAAATAAAAAGACCTTTTAAATAAGTGTTTTTTAATACGCATTACCAGTAAAAAAATATCAGCTAAAAAACCTCAATTGTCATCACTAATTTCATTCTACAAACAAACACAATTATTTTGTTTAGAGTCCACAATCTGCAAAATCCAACGTTCAACTACGAGTACATCATAAAACAATTATCTCATTACGTATTGAACATTTCCCAAACCTGTACCAAAAACTGCCCCAAAAAGCCCATCTCATTGAATTCCTCTGCAACGAGCTCTTATTTATCGTCATTGCGAATCGCTCCGCAAAAACAAGTAAACCCGCCACTGAATCTCGGGCCCATCTTAGTCACAAATCATTATTATCAGGGCATACTTTAACCTTTTTGCCGCTGCTGCGGTATGCCAATTTAAAAAGATGAGTTCATGGCCGCGGGCAAGTCTCCATCCGCTCGACTTCACCTAACCATAGGCTTTATGGGGCTTAAATTTTAGTTTATACTGCGCCAATGGTTTGCGAAGAACGCTTAGACACTTTTAGAGAGTGCGATACGTGTTGGCTAATTTATTAGTTTGGTTGTAAAAGTCTAAAGTTATGTGATGGATTCAATATTTCTCACGCTACATTGTTGGGTTAGATTTTGGGATAATTTGAAACATACTGATGATGTGTCAAAATCGTGTCTTTTTGAGTTACAGTCCACATCCACATCCATTTATAACTTCCATTCGGTAAGAAATATAGTCTAAAATTAGATTCAATTGTACAATATATCAATAATAATCTAGAAAAATTATGAATGTTACGGTATCATAATACTTTACTTTATGTACAGAGATATTCATTATTTAATTGCACAAAACAAAACAGTGTTTATGCAGTTTAATAGGTGGGCGTCAAAGGCAAATATGTAGTGTGTTAAAAACTAGATGTAATTTGGTCAAAAATGTTTTCATCACACAACATATAATAGAATTAAAAATACTTAATACTCATACAAAAGTGTCAGCAATTTATTATTAAAGAAAGCCATTGTTATTATGAGGTCCATTTAATATTGTCTTTATATCTAAGACGAAAACCAGTGGATCAGTTTCCATAACAACTTCCTGTTTCTGCTATATAACACCTAGACCGTGGCCGGCTACTCCGCAATCTCGATAAGTAATACACAGGCCGAGATTACCACCATTACAGAGCCCGACGTTTGCTATATAGGGCCGGCTTAACAGGGGGCGGGCGCGGCCGGGGGCAAAACACTACCTTGAGATGCCAACTCCGTGATACGGTGCCCGACAATGTGTAGCTGCCTTATTTATAACAACAATTACCCCTTTTTGTGTTTATATGGATATCGAAAGTTCTAATAGCATTCCAACTGGTTTTGATTCACTCTGGGCTCGATAACGTCCTGTTTATTGCCGAGTGAGCTCTCGGAGCGCTGTTCGCTGCCCGTGGACGCCGAGACGAAAGTAACCGTTGCGAAATCATTTACACTGGACCCGCGCCGTGAACCCCGTGGTTAAGCGAGTCACATAAAAACTTATTCGTAAATTACAGTTGCCAAGACATCAACTCCGTTCCCGAACAGTCCAGACTCCCGATTCCGGGGAAGGGGCAATTTGTGGCTGCAATTAAATACTTTTTTCGAGTATCATTCGCTCGCGCGGAGGTCACCGCTGACCCCCGGGCACGGAGATTACAGCCCTAAAGTTTGTAACCTCCATTAACCATAAATACGCCCCGAAACCATATCCCGCTGAAGGTTGGCGGGGTCACTTTGACCCGCCGTCACTCGAGGGGATGCCGTACGCCTGGACAGGCCCAATATGCTAATGGGTACAATTTCCTCCGCGATCGCATCCCTTAAGAAGCAATTTTAGATTTTTACGCGCGCCCGACAGCATTCTTCATCTCAACGTAAAAATAGATTTGATAGTGTTGGCGCGGCGGCGGTGGCGGCGGCAAATTGACCTGTCCTTCAGGGCGAGGGCGGGCGGCGGCGCCCGGCCGACATGTCGCTCGCACCGTCCATTCCGTTCCCATGAACTAGCCAGTAGCTATCTCACTTTAATTATTCATAGCTTTTTATGCGGCGCTTTTTACCGGTCGCAGCGCACGGTTGGAAGCCGTACAGGACAAAAAGACGAGTGACGCTCGACCACAAAAGGAACGAGAGGCTGACACGGATCGAACTCTGGGCAAATGTCGCGCCGCAAAAAGTGGCCGGCGGATGCGCCGCGGATTCATCACGTAGCGCGCGCTTTTTGCCCGCGACAAGTGCGCCGCACTGGACGTGACGCCGCCAGCATTCGGCCATTGTGCGACGATCTGGCAATTAGACCCACTACACCCACGCCTTTATGCTCATGGCACCTTCTCCGTTTTAACAATATACTTGCGAAAGTTCGTAGAGAGAAATTTATCAGAAATCAATGTGATGTAAGGTTTCAAACATTATTGTATAATTCACAAATAATAATTTTCTTAAATGAACATTATAAAATATTCTTCTATGTTTATTATGGCCTTGGGTACGAGTAAGAATAAAAATAAGAAAACCCATCTCTGCCACTTAAAATAATATACAGACAAGTAGATACCACGTTAGCACAAAATGCAACTTAGTTTTTGCAGTAAACGCAAATGATTTTAACATTTGAAACGCACTGTCAATTAAGGCAACGATAATCCACTTTACTTATCATGTGAATGTCTTCATTGAGGCAGTATTGGGAATGGCTAAAGACACGGACCTGGTAGAACCACCTTTAAAATTATGTGCGTTGTTTACGCCGTTGTCAAGGCAACCTGACGGGAATCGCAGGTGCCGTGCAAGCCTTTTTGATATAAACTGGATTCAATACAGCTCAACCAATACATATTTTATGAGGAATAAGAATATTTCGATGCATTCCTTAACTCGACGATTATATGTGGGATGGACGGCCACTTATTTTATGTCAACTACATTTTAAGATGCTATCTTAGGACGTAAAGTTTGTTTGCGTATTATATAGAAACAAATAGGGTGTTTATTTCGTTTAAACGTCTTCCTAATAGGCTATTACGAAATACATGTTTTTATTTTATGTGAATTTAATATGTTTCCCATGTACTTAAATGTCACAACTTGATTCACTCATATTATTACAAGTATTTTTTTACTTTTAGTGCTATTAAACCAATTACTTGATATTAGGTACATATAACTCAAATGAAGGAATATCTTTAAGTAGTATCTTTCAACTGCTTTCTTCCCGAAATGTCGTAAAGCAACGTAAAGGACAAGCGCCTTTTCACCAATAGTCCATTTTAATATAAACACATAAGCATTAAGAACCTTAATCTAATTTCAGTATATATCTAACTCAATTTTCTTTCTTTACAGAAATTCCTAGAGCAGCGGATAGATGGTGCTGCACTGCCCCTGTTAACAGAAGATCATCTAACAGGGATGCTGCAAATGAAATTAGGCCCAGCACTGAAGTTAAAGGCTGTACTATCTAAGAAACTGGAGCTATGTACATTGTGCCAAACAGCCAACCAGAATTCCAGTACATCCACTACCGCAAGTGTCAAACTCAATGGGTCTTCTATAAAGAGTGAACCTCGAAGCGATTCTACCAGTCCTAGCTAATTCTCTGACTGAACTACTAAACTTAGGGTGGAAAAGAGAGACAATTTTACGTTGTATAGTCTTTATATCCCAATAAGTTTTTAAAATAGTTTTAAGAGATTCGCGATTTATACTCATGATTAATAACTAACGGGACTTATCGCATATGTTTTTATATAATAAAGTTACCTTTATTAACCCGACGTTTCGGCTACGTTGCAGCAGCCATGGCCAAAACATACGCGATAAGTCCCGTTAGTTGTTATTCGTAAGTTTTTAAAAGTACTTTAACAAGTATATTTTTGAAATCAATTCATACCGCAATCAAAAACGTAATAATTTTGCGAATAATATTTCATCTAGCTTGATAGATTCTCAAATGAGTATTAAGTGGTCAACGTAGAATTCTGTCACTTTTCCACCCGAGTATAGTTAATTCGAAGTTCTTAAGTACTTTTAAGCACTGAATTCTTTTAGATACTTTCTGTATTTCAATATGTTTATGCTGGTGACTTTGGTCACATCGCAAACTTAGTTTCATTCTCAATTCAGTTTCACTATGAAATGAAAGACTAGAAATATGATACATAATAACTTAAAAAAGATTCTGTATTCTGTAGTGCAGATGTTTTTAGACTATGAAAGAACTCAGTGCGTTTTACTTATAATAAATAGATTTATCGTAAAAAGCCAAAGTATTCTCTTTTTGGACAAATTTATTCATATTCGTATTGTTTCAATTGTTTCGATATACTGTTCGATGTAAACATTTTAATTTGTGTGTTTTGAAGACATTATTTTGTAAAAACTTATACCATAATTTAGTTTCAAGTGCGTTGATTAAAGTCATCACTTACTTGGTCTCTTTACTTAATAACCTTCAGTAATAAAATGCATGCATGTAATTAATGATTTTAATAAAATGCATGTAGTCTTTGTATTGAAACCTTAGATTTTTCCTGCGTCTATTTAATGTCTTCCCAAAAGCATTTAGAGAAATAATTATTATACTTAACTACGTTGAATATGAACCGTCCATAAGTATATACATTCATGTAAGGTATCGTATAAATATTTTAGTATAACTTAATCTACTTATCGCAGAATGTGTTCTTTAAATAAAAAAGTACTTAATACATTAACTATATTTGTATTTTATGTTTGAAGTATATTTTTGCTGTATCTATCGTTTATATATAGTAAAAATAAGTATATTTATATCACATGTTCGCTCACGAGTTAGAGTACTCCCCAACGGGATAGACAGAGACTATTGATCGCCACCTGGAACGAACCTGGCAAATCTCTCTTGCTTCACTCACACCCATTAACATTCTCATACACACAAGTTACAATTATAAACTTTGAATTTACTTATTTGTTACTAGCGACCCGCTCCGGCTTCGCACTTCTGGCTATTTAATGAATGTTATTATACATATAAACCTTTCTCTTGAATTACTCTATCTATTAAAAAAACCGCATCAAAATCCGTTGCGTAGTTTCAAAGATTTAAGCATACAAAAGGGACAGAGAAAGCGACTTTATTTTATACTATGTAGTGATATGCCAGATAACGGATATCCATAACTTACCAAAACGACATCAGTCACCTTTTTCAACATTTATTTTATACTGGTCAAAAAGGGCGCAGGTACATGGCACGAGGGTATATACAGTTAGGGCCTGCGCAGGTATCAAAAGATTAACCTTTCGCAGAAAGGGACAATATAGTGATTCTTCTACACTTGGTCAGCGATGACCAATAAGAGGGTCACGAAGGATGTCCTTACATTCACAAAAAGATTGGCTGCAAGGGAAAAAAGTTCTTGACAATAGATATGGGAATAACTTGGTTAAACTGTCATAAGTCTTTCAAATTCGTGCTATACCATTTTCAGATAATAAAATATACTATTTAAATATAATAATGAAACATAACTTGACATTAAAAGAAGAACGGAATTTGTTTTTATTGTTTCTAGATTATTGCGTAGCCATATTCCATGAAAAAATGCCAGTACTTTCGGTTCCTTTCTGTAATATAAGTTTAGTATACATGTCTCTTATTGTATTTTATATATATTTATTTTAAAAAATTATATTTGTTTTATGTGTGTGTTCGATATATAGTTATTACCATTTTCTATATGTAAGTAATTAAAAGTAACATTACGTCGTAATGCATGACGGTTTTATCTTAAATGTATGTCGTATATAATATTTAACTCCACCATTCTCCAATAATGTTATGTTCAACAGTTTGATGATAGTACTACTTCGATATTACAACATACTTAAATATTCAAATCGTTTAGTTTCCTAGAATGATAGTAATAGCTTAAGTATTTAATTAGCGTCTGAAAATGTAAGATATTGTGTTTCTGTATATAGAGGCTAATTTTGTAAACAGGGTAACGTATACTAGAGTGTAAATAGTTACGTTTATGCGTCATGTGTAGCATTTAATCATCTTATTAAACATATAGAAATGTACAGATACATCGTTATAACCACACCTGAGTAAAGCTCACTTGTAAAATGAATCGCAATAATTATAATCAATTAGTCATTTAAAATTTAGACAATTTACTCTTAATAATGTTAGAAGATTGTGTCGTTTTAATATTGAAGGCTTCCTTACAAATATGAGTAGAGTTGTTGTAGATAGACGTAGACACTGTGGTAATCTCCTTAATTGCCAAAATATTAATAAAGTGTACTTGTTAGGTTATAGAATGTGTTAAAAACAAGTTGTAACGAGGTGCTAAATATTATATAACACTTATATTAAGTGGAAATATGCCTACAGGCGTCCTAAGTATGTTATACATATTTTTAAAAATCCTATTTTGTCTTCCGAATATACAACTATCAGATCATAGCTTGATATAGTTAGACCTAATGATTAAGAGATGAGTTGAAAAAAACTTCTAATATTGTTTTACAACATGGTGCTAGAGTACCCGCCACATAAGGTGGCAGTTGGAGGCGTCGCCACAGTCGCGTAATCCAGTGTTGCCAGTAAACACGCCAAAACTAGCACTCACTGTGCCATACGGCTCGATACATTATATTGAGGTTTCATTTGTAACGATCTTTGGTTGCAGAGCTATAAACTCAAATAAAACAAATTAATATACCAAAGTCAAAAGTCAAAATATTTTTATTCAAAATAGGCTCTATCATAAGCTCTCTTTGAAAGTTATTTTATGATCTAAGTACAAATTAAAAAAACTATATATTGACAAAAGGAATATATATGAGTGAAGTGGAAGGGCGGTTACGTAGGGGCCGGCCTAATAAGACATATATGTAACAGTCAGATAGACGCTATATTGAAAAAAGGTGACGTTAGGAGTACCTTTAACCGCCGAGAGTGTATTAGAGAATGTATGAATGTCAATGAAGCGAAAGTGGTCTGTCAGGATCGGGGACAAATGGGGATCCGTGATCTCTGCCTACCCCTCTACAGGGAATCAGGCGTGATGTGTATGTATGTATGTAAAAAAACTATTTCAAACATGGCACTGAGCATTGTCTTTACATATTTTTACCGAGGTTAGTTCACCAACCATTTCGGCTGCTCAAGATGCCACGTCATGAAGACCACGACCGCTCTGATAAGAGCGTAACGATTGAGAAGAAGAAGTTCAGCGGAGACCCTTGGAGAAGAACTAACAAGAAACTCCAGAAATCAATTTATTATAATCACCCTTAACAAACATAAAAATTACAAAGAGTGGGCAAAAAACACAACGCTGGTAATACTAAATTTACCTTTCATACAAAATAACACGCAATGGCGGAAACGTCAAATTTAGTTCCAAGTTTGGCTACTGCCACCTTATGTGGCGGGTACTCTAATCATCTGTAGTCATAAAGACATTACAAACAATAGCAGCGACAATATTGATTTTTTCAACTTATTTTTTAGCTACCATATATGTATATCCACATACAATTAGATTAAAAACATATTGCTTTGGCTTTTGACATAAGTTGGTTTCAAAGCAGCTGTTAAGATCCTGTATACAGCAAATGAATGATATTTAGATATGCATTATATAAGACGATTTTAGAGAAGTAATATTACTTTTTAGCCAGTGATTATGTAACAATGATATGTGTCCAAACTTAAATCAGTGAGTATGCTATGAGTAATTGTGTTAACTGTAGGTGTAATTGTGTAAATGTAAATTAGTCAATACGTTTGTTTTTATTTGTATGATTGATTGTACTTAGTTAATTGTAGAATAATTCCTCACTCATTGAGTCGATTTTCGAAGTATTTATGTTACAAAAATTAAATGATTTTTCCAATAACACTTTGTCTTTATTCTTTCTATTTATTACCCAGAATATAATCCCCGTCACACTATTTATCTCTTTTGGGGTGATAATATAAGGGTGACGTAGTATTTATATTTTTTTCAGTACGTTTTTTTAAATTTTTTATTTAGAATGGGATTGCTCTTGGCCCATACCAATCCAAGTAGTTGGATTAGTCAGGCCTAAGGTGGACCGTGTGGTGAGATTATAATGATATCTCTCATTGACGAACATATTCCATTTATCTCCTAGTTGTGTCTTTCAGGCCAGCAAGCAAGAGCCGAAACATTTGTTACCCAATAAAAAACGATTTCAATGTAGTTATTTAAATAAAACTCTGTCAAGAATTCAATTCATCGACATTTATTACTTTTGTCACAATTAATACACAAAAATTAAGAATAATTTTAATAGTATAAAACAGGTGGAAGAATTTAATCACAATAATTATTTAAAACTAACAAATACTATACTGATTCAAAGTTTTGTTAAAAATTTCATGATTTTACAAACATGCATAGGTAGTTTTTTTGGAATAGGATAGATACAGTCCTCAAACTTTACATACACATAACGACCATTTTTCCTTTTGGGGTAGTGCATTGATAAAGATTCACTTCATATGACATAAACATCAGTAACGAGATAAGTCATGTCGAAAAACTACTTCTACTTTCTTCACAATCTTATTTATTACTGTAATAATAACGTACTTTTGAAATATTCACTATAATTTAATACACTTCAGTATACATAAAATGACATCTAAATAATCTGACGTATAATGAGATGTGTATCTTAGATGGAATGAAATGAATTTTAATAAGGACTTTTAAAAGCTGACGTAATTCTAACCTAGATAAAATTACAAAAATTTTCTCCCTCCAATTATTTTTTATTGCGTTCTTAAAGAACTAGGAACTAACATATATCAAAAATAATTCTAAATGAGTAACGTTACGTTTTACCTAAACCTAACCTAGAAACTATGCTCATTAGTATAAAAAAACACTTTTGCAATATTCCTCATAAATGTTTAAACTCACCATATTGTAAATTAAAACTCATTAACTTAAGGATCTCATGTATCTCTTCGAAATACAGGAACAGTAAGAGTATGTTACGCACCTTAAACATTAGACCTACGAATTTAAAACGAACACAAAGGTAAATGTGTTTAGGGCTACCACAATGAAAAAAAACTTAACTACGTTTCTGCACACAGAATACTAAGAGATGAATTTGTGATACTTTTGGAAAAGAAGTCTAGCTACCACTAGTCTAAAACGTTGATATTTATGCCCAATAATGTAGTAGATAATATCGAAGAAGATTATTTGAATCACATCGAGATGAAATATGGTCTTAAAAAAACTATAAAAACCTTAAGAAATCCTGGTAAAAATATCACTTTCATAAATATAAAAAACATACAATAACTTTATTATAGCAACTACATACACTTATCTGCACTACTACGAGAACTATGCGTTCTTCATTTCGCCAACAAGGTCTTCTGTTCCTGGACTGCCTGTTCCTTTTCCCTCACTTTCTTGACCCTGTACTCCATCAGTTCTATTGCGGAGTAACCTATGAAGCCACACAACAGCAGACCCAGGAGAATGTACAACCTGAAATACAGTATACAGTATTTACATAATTTGACGACCTCCTTGGCGCGCTCGGTTAGACACCTGAACGCTAATCGTGAGGTCCCGGGTTCGATTCCCGGTAGAGGCAAAGTTAAGAACTACACTTTTCTTCTGCTTTCCAGTCTGGTCGTTGATTATATATGCTATATATGTATTTATCTATATATAATAAGTATATATTTCTTAAATATACGTTGACTAGTACCCTTAACACAAATCTTAAATGTTCAACCAAGGGGCTGGTTCAATTGGTGTAATAACGTCCTAGAAAATTATTATTATTGTTATAATTTAAAATGGTTGCTAACATAGATCGTAGCAACTTGGCTGATTAGATCACTAGGTTAATTTGAAGTACTGAAGTTATGTTACAATCTACGGAAAGTTAGCATATGATATTGCTTTCAGAGATGCTATATGTATCTATAGTTTTAAGAGATTCACGATTTATACTCATGAATATATGTATCTATCATATATACGTATAGAAAAAGACGGATCTGAATCTATGAATGGTAACTGACTTTACTTCGAGTCTGTGACTATCACTTTGAGTACTGCCCTTGTATTGAACGGTGGAATTAAATTGTAGACCTTAGAAACTGTGACAGTGATTACTCAAGTCTTCACCGTAAAGTGACGGTTGTGTCATATTTATGTCGCAGGATGATTTAATATTTCGCTTTTTTACAATAAAAATTAGGTGAAAACACGGATAATTAGACAATGGTGTTAAACAACGCACGTCCCACAATCGAATCACTTTTGTAAAAGTAGATCACAATTGTCTTTCCGTTTTTTTTTTGCAAATTGCCTAGGTTATTTACAAAAACCCGAAATATCAAATCATCCTGCCACAAAAATAAAGAAGTTTTCTCTCACCTCGTCCTTACACACATGTAAGGCACGGTGGCATACGCCAAGACACTGCCCACCGCCTCCCACAGCCTGAAGTTGGAATAGGCCGCTTCTTCGTTACCCGGGAAGAGAATGCCTGAAAACGCTGTTGGAAAACATAATATGTGCGACTAAATTAATAAGACATTATGACTATTCCCTATAGTTATTTTTAATGCTTAAACATATGATAAATAACACATAAATTTTGGAGGTATTGCGAATTCAATCTTCTTTCTATCACTTATGAGTGCCCAATAAGTTCATGTATTTAATATTCAATATTCATTCTATTTTATTTACTTTAATTGTGAATACAACTATTATATAGTCTGGTTACTATATAATAGTTGTATTTAGTTCTTAATAATACTGTACGAAATTTCGCTTAATTCAGATTATGTATCATTTTTAAATCAAGTTATTCCTAAGGCCAAAACTTACCATTAATCTGCACAAGCCACACGGCATCGGCAGAGCCCCAAAGCGCAGCCAGGGCGTAAAAGACGAACCACTGCTCAGGGTTGGGACTCCAAGTCAGCAGGGTTATTATTAAACAGAGGTTCAACAACTGTAAAGGACAAAGAGAATCAACATGACCAAAATGAATTTTGCATACCAAGAAATATAAAACGGTCAACTAGTTACTTATATAAACATACATACATAAACGTACGCTTCACGACTTGTGTATACACACTCCCTTTTTTATTATGGCGGGGTAGTCAGAGGCTTGAATGCCCATCTCCGAAATTTCGAAGGTATGTTAGGTATGGGTTACTCGAAGCCCGCGTATCACTAGATAGGCAACACCCAACGTGATAGGTAGTGAACCGTATCTCCGTAGGTATACAGGCACTGACTATTACCTATCCTGAGGGTTCGGCAGGTTTCCTCACGATGTTTTCCCTCACCGTTAACGACTGTAAATTATGTACGTAAATGAAAAACACATATTTAAATTTAATTCATTGGTACATGCCAGAGTCGGGATTCGAACCTAGGACCTTTCTCATAAGAAGTCCGAGGTCTTACCCACTTGACGTACGTATTCGCCAAGTGGACTTAAGCATTACTAATCGTTAATAATTTTATTACTATTATTAGTACTTTATGTTTATAGGTTCAGTTTGTATTAGGAACATAATGTATTCAATAACATGTTTTTACCCTATCACCCTTTGCTTTTTCATAAAACCCTAGACTTTTGTCGCCTTTTAGGACAAATAAATTTTTATGTCAGCTTTATATATTTGCTCCAGAATGTGACAGTTATCAAGTATCCGCGATTGCGGAGATGAATACCTGAACCTCTACTACCCCGCAAGGGTTAATGGTCATGAACGCGTTTGTCTTTTTATCATTATCAAATTACTTAATATACCCAATCATAAAAATAGTAATGTTGACTAGACATTGAATTTATATTAAATAAATATTCACTTTTGTTTTCTATGTATTTTACTTACCAAAGCAGTAACCATGACAGGGTACCTCCCAGTGATTTTGACCAACCATCCAGCTATAGGGGCGAACGCTGCGTTCATTACGCCGAAGCAAATCATCACGTAGCCTATATTTTGGATACCGTATGCGCAACCTACGAACGCCTGTGAAAAGGAAATAGCAATTTTACAAGTGAGAAATATTGCCTACAAACATGAAACACTTACGACGCAAGTTTAACAAGTATTAAAAAATCTTACCAATTGGGCTAGTTTATTGAATGTAAGAATTTCAATAATATATTTAAATCTTATTAAAATTACATCTCATTTGATGAAAACAAGACTTTAATCATTTGGTGTCTGGTATTTCAGTTTGGATTAAGGTTTACTGTATAAAATACTAGCTATACTCGCTTCGTCCGAGTGGGATAGTTATTTTGGCTATGATTCATCTAGAAATTTCACTTGTTTTTGCTTAAATGTCCCTAAATGAGTACGATATAACAATAAATAAAACAAAATTCGACTTTGGTTTTTCCGCATTTCCCACATATGTACACATATATAGTATATATACGTACAAACAATCTTGGAGTAGTCTGATTGGAAATTAATTCAAATCGTATGTTACAAATAAAAGTTCTTTTCACATAACACATACCCTAAACTCTCAAACCATACTACATATTCATACACTTGTACTGCTATTACCTGTGTATAATCCGCCGCCATGAACGCCTGTTCGGCGCCTACATATCCGATGACAGGCAGGAGCATCAGCTGGTACTTATGACGCAGCTGCTTTAGGGTCACTGACAACAGCTTCAACCCTGACAGTTCGTCACCCACTTTCTTGCGACCTTGGTAGTACCTTACAAAGCGAGAGAATTAATAGTAACACAAAAATGTAGGACGAAATAAAGGCTCTTATTACTTACTTCTTTCGTAATAGATTGGTACACAAACAGAATACAATCATAACATAAACACAATAGAAACGCATGTTGGTTCTAACAATCCAGATTGTAATTCTAAGCGGTGTACCCAACATGCCAAACTTAAGATATTAAGTACACCGATTAAAACAAAAACAAAAAAGAAGAAAAAACAAAAAGACACAAAAAAGGATTGTGACAAAAACAAACTTACATATACATTAAGTACTTGAACCTTTAGGGATCAAAAGAACCTCAGTGTTAATATTTTCATGTGATGTCATACAGAACAATAATAACAGTTTCCTAGCCTATCACCAATAAATTCCTTTTATTCTCCCTTTACGACACCCATTGAGAACGGCTGCTAGTTAACTTTCTTTTTACGTCAATTAGCACGGGATTAGGTACACCTTTGTAAACTTACCTTTTCAGGGGATCTACGGCGAACCATACCAGCAACACAGCGAATACCATACAAGCCAAGTATAAGCTTGCTAGGAGTTGAATCTTCGCTGCGGACGGAGGCTGCAGATTCACATTGTCCTGAAACCGAAGTAACCAAGATTATTATCAAGAGTCATAACTGTGATCAACTTCATATATGTGTTTTGTGAAAGGAATCCGTTTGCGTGACGTGTAGGGATGTGTCATGACATCAGTGCTGGCAGATGGGGCTACCCTTCTGCTAGCAAGTAACTGAGACGGATCCCATTCGCAGGGGCCCGGAACCAGCATACGGCGCCTCTCAAATTGTTGTTTTCCGTTTTGTTTCTGTCGTCATTGGTCTTGTGTCTTTGTGAATAACGTGAATTTTATTTTTTATTTTATTTTATATACACATTTGAATGCTTAATCGTTTTTATGAGGTACCTGAAAGACATAATATTTTGTGACCTTTAGCATTAATATTAAGGCTGTAATGATATTTGTTTGAAACGTTGGTGGCACGTTGCTAGCCCTTCGTCCAATACATTACAATTCATTAGTCCTTTTGTCACGTGCTTCGACATATAAGAAAGCACGGCAGTAAGTTAGAGGTTTATTTAATATATTAGGGAATGGGCTAGCAATCAGTCACCTAAATTCTATATCAATGCAATCACAACGCTGATAGTTTTGCTAAAAGTGACCCAGGTGATATTATATCGTCAAGCTTTTGTCCAGCCTGAAATGGATTAAAGGACGTGAATCTGTATGCATATTTCATGCATTTGTTTAGCATGCCATTATTAAACGTTACCTGAGGTTGACCACTACAGAAGTTGACTCCGCAAGTCATTTGGTAGTTCTCTTTCAATAATTCCGTGAAGTTAGCACTCATCAAGGCCTCTGCTGAAGGGTCCATATCGTCTTCTATCAAACTCCTTCCGCCAAGTGATGATGATAAAACTGAAATAACGGAAAATTTTGATTTAAAAAGATTATCTTTAGTATACATTGTTTGAAGTTCAATATTATTCCATCTAGACCCCGATACTAATACAAAGTCTAGAATTGGAGAGGTTAAGTACGGCTCTCAGCTTATTTCCAACATGAATGGGTTTTAAGGACGTGAATAATTGTGTATGTAATTGGTCATAAGTAATAAAAACATATTTGTTATAATTATTAGATTTAGTTTTTAGTTTCTTGTCATTTCTTCTATGCGGGATTTTCCTTTACGAAATGATGTTTAATTAGATTTTTATATATTTTTTTAAGATTAACTAATATTAATGACAATTTTTTTTTTACTTTCAATAAGTGAGTTTATGATCCTGGTGTTGAATAAAGAGCACATCATTTTATATTAGTGTCTAAGGCCGCCTTGGTTAAGTGTCTACATATTTCCGTTCAGAAAAATGATTTATACAAAACAGCTTTAGCAATGTATATCTACAATGTTTAATACAAACTACATCTTCAAAACGTAGCCAAAATATACTACAAAAACCTATCAAAATAACTTGTCACTCGTATGTAGGCTTGTCCTGTCAATATCGCCCACAATCTAAGTGCACCCAAACATGTCAAGCCAATTATTCAGCCTTGGCATTGAACACTTGGACTTATACAACGCAGGATCAAGTTCGCAAACTGCGTGTCATGAGGCGAGGAAATATGGCTAAGTACGAGCTTAGAGCGATTAATATAAATTCTATATATATTTGGATACGGTTTTAATGGGATGTAAAATATGCTATCTGGCTATCAGACTTTCTTCAATACATGTTGTTTTAAGCGATTAAGGATTTAAGGTTCACGTAAATAATTGGGTATTAATGAAAAGAATGCATAGTGATTAGCATATATCCTGACAATTATATAGAAAACCTTGATAATAGTAAATAAACGTGACAGTAGAGTTATTATAATTTCCATCCATCTTTAAAGGTCCAACTGGTTTGATGTCTAGTGATAAAATGTAAGTGCGAATAAATAAATCGCGAGACGACCATATTTAGCAAATTCTAATTCCGTGTAGCAACAATGCACTGTCGTACAAGATACATATGTTGATTAATTGGAGTTCCTAGTTTTTATCGATTGCAAATATCATAACATCTGTCTTCAATATTACTATATATAACTCGTTCCTATATGTTTAGATGACAATGGAAGCCTTTTAAAATACAATAAAAAAATACGAAGTTTTGTACAATAAAGGTATACTATACAACGAATAAATATAGGCCAACTTAAGATGTATTCCCATTCCAAATAACAACAACATTCCAAAAAGCAACATTTTACGTCATCAAGGCTTAACTCAGCAACATTTATAATACCTAAGAAATATTATAAATATCTATTGAGATAAGTTATAAATGGACGAATAGTTCAGCAAATAAATCGCAGACAATTTGCCGTCTGAAATAATTACATTCGCATTGCTTTATGTTGTTGTAAAGGATATCTTGAATGAACTGGTTTATCAAAAGCAACTGATACTTCATTAAACCAATAATACGTCGTTTATATGTGAATATACATATAAAGTTAATAATTTTAAAGTAAAACAAAGCCACGAACCGCATACAAGATAATAATAAACTATGACTGTTAGATATCACTACAAGATTATAAGTCCTGTGCTCAACTGAGACATTAATAAAACGTTCCTGGGAAATTCTCGGTTTTTTATGCTTTCTCATACTATAAACACCTATAAAGAAGCGACTAAAACAATGGTTTCATAGAATTAGGTCGGGGAACTACAACGATACCTAGGTGCTATAGAGAATAATGAGATATAATGCGTTCAAGGCCTAATATTATACAAGGACATAAAGAAACGTAGTACATGTAATTAATTATTTTACAACTTTATTTATTACGGCAATCTCACATTAACTTTATGGAGGTCTCCTAAGGGTTAACAATATATCGTGACAATACATTGCCAATTGTATATTCCGAGAATTAAATCACATTCGTGTTCTATGAATGAATTTGCATACTGGCTACGGCCAAACCAGTCACGGAGCTGACATAATCTCCTATCAATTAATCAATAATAAAAACTTTTTGTGATAAAATCATAGACGATAATTACTGACAATTTGTACCTTGTGAATTTATCATCAGTACGTTTATGTATTGGTTACAATAAACTATTATTTCTAACATAATATCTGAAAAAAGCCACAACGAAATAATCTCAGTACTTATTTTACTAGCAGTAACTTTACTGATCACAGAATAGGGCAAAACATGTTTTACATGTAGTCAGTAGGCAGACTAATACCTACAACTGTCAACCAAGAAGTAGATATGTCAATTATATCGCAAACCCAGTCATAGCATGTACGATGACTACGTAACTTTTTGTACGCATTTGGGATCAATCGAATTCCACAAGTTTTTATTTGCATTCATTTGAAAAAATAGTTACTACTTAACATAAATGAATGTATGTTGTAATGTGTATTTTTTTCGTGGAACACAATTAAAATGTATCCTTTAAAGAATTGCTTACAAATTAAAGCCTCATTTACAAAATAAACTAATTAACGCAATGCGTAGTTTAGTCACAGATAATATAATACTATACAGTACAGATACCCCATCCCATACAAATTTTTTGGTAAGTGCTAACTTCTTATTTTACTCCGCTTATTTTTGAAGCGAAATTGGAAAAACAGATGGCGTGACATCGAATGCATGAAATCGTGCATAAATCGTGCATCTTCTCAATAATAGAGGTCACTTTTGTATTTGTCCATACTAGAGCGATTAGCTAACTAAATTAAGTGAAATAGCTCCATCTAAATTTGAGTAGGGTATATGATACTCGCCGATATTTTTTTCATTATTTTTTATCTCTGTTTTAATTGGTCCCACCTAACACGTTTTACGGCTAGGACGGACCAGAGTGTGGACGCAAGGCACATATTTATTAGAAATTAGAAATAAACATTGGTGCCGCCGGGATTCGAACCTGGATCACCCAGAGAGTTAAGGCGCTAATCCACTCGGCTACCCCGCCACCAATGTATAGGTGCCTTCCTTAAAAAACTTGAATGACATACGAGTAGGTATTATGGTATGGCAATTTATGGTTTATTTCATAAGGTCTTTAGATTCATAAGGTGTTTCTATAAAATAAAGTAGGTATGTAAAATTCACCGCAGAGTCTATTTCTAGCGAGCAAGTATCCGTCGTCAGACGATTTTACCTCGATGTGCCTCGATCACGATTCACGGACTCTTTAATAGGTACTCACAATTCAGCCTTCTGTGCTTCGTCACAGGTCTCACAGATATTAAAATATATACAGGTTTTTTCCATCAAGTTGTAAGAAGCGACAAGGAGACTACGGACAATGTTAATAATGGTCATGAGCGCATATACGTACGCATACATAATATTAAGTCATGAATTAGAATTACATATAATACATACGCGTCACGCCCGCTTCCCCTTAGAGGGGTGACAGAGATTACGTTGCCCCATTTCTCCTGATCCTGGCATGCCACGTTCGCCTCTTTAACACCTTTGCATACATGGTTGCCAATTACAGGTACTCCTTACATCCCCTTTTCTCAGCACTTCTAATATATGAATAAAATTACAAATACAGCATGTCTAATACTGTTTGCTCAATTTATGGTTTATTTTCGGTTCATATGGTCACAGATAATTAAATACTAAGGTGTTTGAGTTTATATATATTCTAAGGTGTTTACATAACATAACATACATACGCTTCACGACTTGTCTATACACACTCCCTTTTTTATTATGGCGGGGTAGTCAGAGGCTTGAATGCCCATCTCCGAAATTTCGAAGGCATGTTAGGTATGGGTCATTCGGTAATTTTATAGAAACACTAAGGTGTTTCTATAAAATTAACTAGGTATGTAAATTTAATAAAGTGGTATGCCAGCATCAATATCAATCAAGTCACGGACACAGATAATATAATACTGTCTCGGGTGATGGGTTGCCAACCCATCACCCAAAATAGATAAAAATCACTTTAGAGCCCTTATTCCACTCTTACAACATCCATGGGAAGAAATCGGACTGCTGATTAAGTCCTATTAATCCGTGTTTAACCAATATAGTTTGACACTCCCATCCACCCTGTAGGTGTAAAAGGCGACTGTTGGATTGAGGTAATTTCTAGTATTACTAGAGTTAAGACAGTTTAATTTGCTTTGCACTATATTATTAGATTGAGTTTATTAGATTACTATAGGCAGTTACATTTGGTCAAAAGGTTCACCTAAATAAATACCTAATCCTAATGAGTATTCTGGAATACCTACAATATATTATAGAATTTAAATGCATAATTAACCCGTGTTTCACCAATACAGTTTGACACCCTTCGTGTAGGTGTCGTAAAAGGCGACTGAGGGATGCAGACCGATAAAAGTAGGTACTGTCTTAGCAGTGAACGTACGTATACATATTTATGAAATAGAATTACGTACATACGCGTCACGCCCGCTTCCCCCTAGAGGGGTGGCAGTAATCACGTAGCCCCATTTCTCCCATGAATGTAAGGTACCTACCTATTCATTTATAGATCAAAATCAAGCGACGTGCGCGACTAGGTACCTCGACCACAGACAGGCGCCGCGCCTTATCGCGCGAGTGTGCGTGACTTGTGTTTGTGTGCGTAGTACCTAGCAAGGTAGAAACTAAAAAGTAAAATCCGAACTCGTTATATTTCACATTTTGGAGAAGATTGTAAAGGTTTTCACTGTGAAGTTTATGCTAGTGATTAAATATAATAATAATAAAATTTTCTTTTTATCGAATATGCCTTCGAAATATATATAAAAGAATTGATTTTTAAACGAAATAGTGTACCGATAGAAAGAAAAAAACATAAAACATACCTACTGTATAGTATTATATTATCTGTGCCTACGCTTCACGGCTTGTGTATACACACTCCCGTTTTTATTATGGCGGGGTAGTCAGAGGCTTGAATGCCCTTCTCCGAAATTTCGAAGGCATGTTAGGTATGGGTCATTCGAAGCCCGCGTATCAATAGATAGACAGCACCCAACGTGATAGGTAGGGAACCGTATCGCCGCATATAGGCACTGACTATTACCTATTCTGAGAAATAGGCATGTTTCCTCACGATGTTTTCCCTCACCGTTAGCGACTGTAAATTTGTACGTAAATGAAAAACACATATTTAAATTTCATTCATTGGTACATGCCAGAGTCAGGATTCGAACCTAGGACCTTTCTCATACGAAGTCCGAGGTCTTACCCACCGGGCTACAGCCGCTTTTCAGCGCTTCTAATTTAGAGGAAATT
The DNA here is from genome assembly GCA_030578115.1 of Leucoptera coffeella. NCBI lineage: Eukaryota > Metazoa > Arthropoda > Insecta > Lepidoptera > Lyonetiidae > Leucoptera > Leucoptera coffeella. Next base: position 40,725 of record JAMBLF010001406.1, on the reverse strand, counting down.
GTTTAGATTAAATAAAAAACTTAAGTATTACTTAGACTATTATTATTATTCGTTACATAGGTACATAATATGTATATTTACGCCTATTTGCTCTTGCTTCACTCACACCCATAAACATTTTCATACATGCTCTTCTGTTCTTCACGCTACCTACACCCGCCTAGAAAGGATTGTCTCAATTTGATCTCAATAACTCAATAATAATCTTCCTTCCACTGTGCCACAATAAATTACCTTCGCAACCTATATAAAAATATATTATCATTATATTTCAGTAGTTAATTTTATATTAATGTTTTATATATGTACTTGTATATGTAGATCTAGCAATGCACATTTTAATCATTCTCTTTATATTCGATTAAATAAGTCGATTAATTTTAACGCAATATCGCAATATACATACATAGTGACCACGCCAAACAAATGAAAGGAAAAAAAAAATACATGCATTTTAAATTTTAAATATTGCAAATGCATAAAAATTTAAATTAGTTTTAAAATTCTACTTCAATAAAGTCTAATTTTGCATCATCATAATATGATTAGATATTGACAGATGTTTACAGTACAAAAACATGCCAAAATGAAATACAAAATGCATACCTAATGCATTTTATTGAAATGTGCAAATGGAAAATATTTTTTCTGCCATTGTAATAAAGTTTATTTTGGATCATCATAAAATGATTACTATTTTTACAGTCCAAAAACATGCCAAAATGAACTTTAATTACGAATAACCACTATATATATCGGTTATATTCTTTACGTGTTAATCGATATCTGTTTGGCTTAGTAACAGATATATGTCGGTTGTTAACCGTAACCGTCGGAACGCTGATTCTCAGAGATACCCTATTATTTACTTTTATTAGTGCCCGTAATAGAGCAGAGAGCGACTTGCAGCGCTCTCGGCGAGGGCGGCGGGGGCTGCCGCGGTGCGCCGCTTCGCTCCATGCTCCCTCGTAAACTATGCCTACCCAATCTACGAGTGCGCGGGATCTCTGTTATAATCCTGAATAGGTACATAATACTGTGTTCACATTATGTTGCCGCCTATATGCAACACAAAAAACACAAAAAACCTATATGCAAAATATGCATTCACATCCCTTTCGGGGTAGTCAGATGTTGAGTGGCAACTAAGTTTTTTTGCAATCTTAAGTCAATCGAAACCCAATCGTTACCTGATTATCAATAACCAATGTAATAGGTGATTAACTAAGTCTTTACATAACCAAACCCTCAGTACGTGAGCAATTTAAATGGTCACCCATCCAATTACTTCCCACGTCCGCGTTGCTTAACTTCGGTGATAGAACGAGAACCGGTGGTGTATGAATCATAACCGTAGAATCCTATATTTATGATCACAACTACACATCATAATTTTTCATAAGCGCGATTAAAATACCTACCCAATATTTTAGCAAAAACATCGAATCGAGACATTTACATTTTTCGTACGATTGCCTGCCTATAAAGTCTGTGACACTGGTATTCAGTTTGTATTTTAGATGTTTTTGAAATCATAATTATGTAATTAGTACTGAATACATTTATTGATAGGTAGTTATACTAACCGCCAATACACAGCGACATCTGCTTTCGAATAGAAAAATGTTGCTTCTACAAGTATTGACTAGATGGCAGGATTAAATAAATTTTACTTACTTTATTATTTATGAAATAGATATCCGCGCTTTCTATTACTCACTAGTAAGTACATAAATTCATATTATCACATATTATGGTGAATTATGTATGAATATAGCTAAAAATCGCAATATTTTTCAATAATAATTTTTTTATCGGTCTTTGATTACTGATAGCGCCACCTATTGATGCTTCAAGTTTTGGTCGAAAAAATTTGTATGGGATGGGACCCCATGGTTTAGTAATAATTGTTCTTAAACTTACTTGCAGACGAAGCTAGGTTACCCCACACTTGGGCCATTTGGTAAAACATGAAGAAGAGTCCAAAAAGCCGAACCAGCACCACGTCGGCTTTTATTCCAGTTAACTTAGAATAAGGTTCTGACACCTGCAAATAGTAACAAATAATATTGTATAATTCACTATCAATAGACCACAGCAACTTGAAATGTATTTTTTTTCTGTAGTTTAGTTATGTCGTCAAAAATAACTTCACGTTCTGATAACTAGACCGTTTGACACAAATAAAACCAAAATGTATCTAAAATTAAAGGGAAAATTAATAATAATATTTTATTCATGTCACGTAGAGCCTATGTCAATATCTCAAATCATTGAGACATTCAAAATATGCTGTTTACAGTTCTCTATAAAAAACAACACTTAACAAAGTTTCTATTCTTTTTCCTTTTGGCTGAATAATGAAATACAATATTTATATTCCTAAAATTTTTCTTATAGTTCTATAACACGACTGGTTAATATTCATACCTAAGGTAATACAGTACATAGATGCTTACCACAGACAAGTAGGTACATTTAGCGCACCAGAGGGGTCCCCCGCCGAATCCCACCAGGATGCCAGCGGGGACTAAAATGTAGATGCGAGGATAGAACTGCGCCGCTATGAACGGCATATAGGCTATGAAGGACAGGGCGATAGTCTTCTGGCACCCAAGCCATCTGTAGAAGTAAAAATGAATTTCCTTTACACAAGTGCATATTAAAATTGTATTGCATGTAAGCTTAATTTAAAGTAAATGCGAGAATAGTACACATGCAATAGCATATAGCTATCAAATGTTGTTAGGAAAATATTTAGGTAGTGTCATTTAGTTTGAAATAATAGTAACGAGGAAATAACAGTAACGTAATTTTAACAATATAAAAATTCGAGTCTAGACTTGAGAAAATCATGGAGCCTACCACATAGGCATGCAGTAACGACGAAGGCTATCTTGTAAGAGTGACTTAAATTAGTCCACACTCCAACAAACCTTCATTATCTAAGGATATATAGTATGCTTATATCTGTGGCTAACGAATACAAAAATCTCTCATTACTTCTCGACCAATAAGACACACATAAGATAATAAGAGATGCATAAGACAAATTTAAAGACATATAAAGAACAAGCCATTAGTGTAAATATTCCTATTGTTCAAAATTCGTACTTCAGTAGGAAAAGAACTATGATTCCATTACGTCACCTTAGGATCTTCGGGTCACCAGTAAACTTAAAGTGTTACTCTGTTAATTGTTTGAGCGGAAACCAAGAGCTCAAGGCTTCATTAACCAACGAGTGCCACAAACTATGATTTAATATTGTCATAAAACCCGTTCATCAACAGTTTAATTGGAGATAACAATGAAAGTAGATTGCATTGAAATATTAAACGATCGAATTTACCTACAATAGGTGACAGATTCATTCATAATTTTACCACAGCCTTCGGATGGTCGACTCATTGTTTGTATAGTACCTTGGTATTTGTTAATTACTCTTACCGAGATCTCGTATTATTAAACTATTAAAGGTTTAAGTAGCTATTCTCTCCGATCATGTTTAAATACTACTACTCTTGTTTTTTCTTCGTCTCAATATGCTCGTCATTTTGTTTATAATGAATGAGTAGTTTTAATTGTATAAGAACTTTAGTGTCTTGTTTGTGATAAACAATGAATAGCTATTACTTTTGAAAGAGATTTGCTATATGTTTAGTGCGCAACCATAGAAATTGTCTAAATAAAGTATAAATGAAAGCTAGTTCAAGAACAAGCCTTTGTTCTTTATGAAGTGACTCTTAACCCAAATAGATAACGTTTTGTTTCGTTGCATATAAGGAGTCTACTTTTGGAGATACAAAAGAAATTTAAAAAAACTTTTAGTTGCTACAGTTTATGCAATGAATTTAACATGATAAGTGTAAGTGTAAGCTGCTATACTACTGCATATTTATTGGCGTGTATTAGTTATTTATATTTAGAGTAAAGGAAAAGAAACCTTAACAATTATTCTTAAATATGAAAAACTTGAATGAAGAGTGATTATCGTTTGCAGGGTGGTTAAAGATCTACCAATCTGCAGAACAACGAAAAACTAAAGTAATGGCATGCTGATATGACTTTTCTTCCAAAGAGATCTAGGATGAGATATTAGACTTTTTACATACACGTACATTAACGTCCTTTAATTTCCATTTAATTTTGGTGTGGACAGAGATATAATATCTCCCAGGTCACTTGTTAGCATGAATTGTCATTGCGATGTCATGATGGAACATTAGTGACGGATTTCGAGCCCATCGCCCAATAGATTCCATTTAACCCTAGTCTGCAACTAGTCTAGTAATATAAATAACACTTACTTTATAACAATAGCAGGCAGGAATATATTGGAAAGTATGAGAGAGAAGTAAATGGCGGCCAGAGTAAAGGTACCCGCTGCAGCATCAGTGTTGACAGAGCTCTGAAGATTGGCAGCCCCATGGAACGCTGTGAAGTGAACCATGAAGGCGAAGCCTAACACGCACACGTTTCGGGTTATCCGCCATTTCTCATGCGTCCCGAATACGACTGAGTCTGCCATCTGTGGAGAGAAATGGGAACTTTTAATGCTTAGGTTCTTACGTCCTTGAATTCATTTTGAGGTGTACAAAACCTTGTACTACGCATAATATCTCTATTCTGTCATTTTTAGTGTAACTAACGGTGAATGGTAATAATGAGGTACATTAGTGACAGGGTGCTAATCTATCACCTTATAAGTTCCATTAAACTTTTACTTTACATTTTGTCGAGTCCAACGACATACCGGGAATGGCATTTAGTATTTTATTCTTGTTAAAATTAAGAGATTCTTTTGTGCTCTATTGCTATCGATAAATCAATACGTTTATTATTAATAGGAAACATATTAATAGCCACAGGCACCTACAACAGTCTAAATAAGGATAAAGCTATATAATATATTCCGTCCACCCCTTTAAGAATTATTAGCATCCTTTTCTGTGTAAACTATTAATGAACAAAATACTTCTTATTTGACTTATTTTATGCCCTAGATCTTACAAACCCGTTAGGTTATACTATTAAGTCCATTAAGGATATCGTTTTCATTTTATTCCTTTCGCTTTTAGTTTTCAAGGTTGTCGCGTTAAGTTCAGGTTGTATTGATAACAAAAGAGGTTATTTGGTTCTCGTTCTATTATTTGTTTTTATTGCCAAGTGGGATTGGATACTCGATACTTTCGTGTATATTTTTGGCCTTCAAAAAAATAAGGAAGTGAATACTTATACAAATATTGCTTCACGTAATGATTAAATTGGACCACGTTTGTAATTAAAAGTTAATCAAAAAGTTATCAATGTCCTAATCGAAAATTAAATGTAGGTAATAACATTTTTCGTACAATAATATTTATAATAAGTAGATGTATAAGGTTCTGTAACGATATTAAAAAAGAATTAATGTTAAAGAAGTGATTATTATTTCGTTCAGGGTGAAAAAATACTTATATTTCGAGTACCAGTCTTAATCAGCTGATAGAAGTCACTCAGCTAATGTATATACCAAAAGAGATTCGTGATGCGCAATAAATTTAACGACGTTATATTGACGTTTGCAACCTTTATTATGTTGCACACAATTACCATACTGCATTTGTTATTACCCATAAAGTAAATCAAATCTCCATATATATTTACAAAGTTGTTTCCATACCAATACGTGATAAACAGTCTAATAAGCATACCTGTTAATTACTTGACTCACAAGTTTGGATCTCTTTAATTAAGTTTCAATGCTTAACGTTATTCTTTGCTTATCATCGCGGCTAAGTAGTTGTCAATAGTACTTGTAGCTTACAAATGTGATTTAAAGCTAGGAATGTTTATGGGTAATAGCTTCTCAATACCTATAGAAATTATAAAATAAAAAGGATGATGATCTCCAAAGAAAAAGGTCGCAGAGTTCAAACTTCGGCCGCTAAACCTATCCATTTAAGTAATCATCGCGCAATTTGTGACGGTCTTGTCATTTACGTTTCGTTTATGCATAACGATTTCTACTGAGACTTATTGTGTCTGATTTCAAACCAATTAAAGGGAATTTATAATACGCCTGAACTACGTTCTTTATTAATAATTATACACTATGAATTTTATGCAAGCTTACTGGAAGTACAGTTACAATAGTAATGTTATACACGCTAGCCATATATACATGAAGAGCCAGCACTGACACATAAACTTAGTACACTGATACGTACTTATACGAAATGTATGTTGTAGTATTTTCAAATTCTTTTACAAATGTAATGAGAAAATTTATTTGAAACTAATTTGACTACGAGTTTAATCTCTTATTAAGACTATAAATTCGAGGTCAATCAATGACTACTTAACAATAGCTTTTTACCAGTGCCATCAGAATTTTTTTTTATTATTTTAATTTTAAGGGACATTAACTGCTGTTTCTGTCGACTTACTCAATTTCGTACAATGCGTGTATATATAATTATATGACTACGTAAACCAATTACTTAATACTATGAAAATCAAATAAAGATATCAATAAAACATATGCATGTTTCCGGAATATAGAGTTTCATGGAATATATCGAGCAGGAAAACCCCGAAGGTACTTTGTAAAAGCACACATTCTGTAAGTAAACAAATAAAAGTAAACCAAAACCCCGAGCCATGGAAAAACCGCTAATAAATAGGTTATGTGTAGCCTTTCTTGAAGTTGACAAACCGCAGAGGAATCTCCAGTACTGGTTAAACTTAGCATAAACGTGATCAACAGGAAAACCCGTCTTTAATTTTTCGAAATCTTATGTAGATTTTCTAAAGCGGCCAGCATTTGAACTGCCTAGTGTTGGTATTAGATGTAAAAACTACAGTACATTTCCTAATTGATTCTGGAATTTTACTACAGTTTTTCTACATGATTGCTTATTTGAATGGCAAAAAAGGCATCATGCATCGACATTGTCATGATTTGTAGCTATATATAGTGATAGTTGTTGTTACTTTTGGTATGTTTTTTACGAATACGACACGCCTTTGTGTATAAGTCATATCAAAGGGATTTATGGACCGGAAACTTACTAAACAAATAAAGATTACGCATCAGTTTAAAATAATTAGCTATACTATTTCCTTACATTAACGATTAAATGTGATTTAAAGTATGATTGACACTCACGCCATAAATATAAAAAGCTTATTTATTATTTAAAAGCATTATCAAAACATTAGGACAGTACATACCCAGTTTTAACTATGAGTAATGTAATACAAACATTAAGCATGAGTTGTGTCTTTGCGTCTCTCTATACTGTCTAAAATACATGTTATTTTATTATTTATATACATGTACAAAAAAATTATTTATATATATGTACAAAAGAAAGAAAAAGTAATAATTGAAAACCTTTTTAAAAAAAGCTAAAGCAAAAAATAATATTTTAGATTACTCGTGAACAAAAAGTCTCATTATAGTAATTTCTACCAAATGGTGGTTAGGTTCTCAGAATACTAAAAGCACCTAGGTTATAAATAGCGTTACATTTTTGTTAAAGAACAAAATCTCAAAGGATACGTTTCTCGATTAACATGTTAAAAATAAAATTAACCACCAGAATCTGTCACTTGCTACTGAGTACGCCATTTTCAGTCAAAATTAACATGTGGCTAATAACAGTGTGAGTGAACCTTAAGGGTAATAAACAATAGCAACAATTCCAATCCAATTTCATTGTCAACCTGTCTCTCCAACCTTTATGTGTTCATGGACAAAAACAGTTTTCATACAGATGGTGTTCCGAATTTACTTGGTATTTGAACTATACTTGATACTTTTTAATTACCTCAAGTTGACTAAGGTCAGAATAAAATTTATAACGATAATAATAATAGAGATTTTTATTACAGAGTGTAGACTGTATCATTTTATAAATTTTAAGCAGTCCGTTACGTTCAATTATTTGTATAAACATACTTGCTCTACCGTAAAACTATGAAGAAGATTTTTTTATGGTATGGTATCTTTTATGAATAAGTTTTATTAAAAACACTAAACTACACACCCAGTTTAAGTAAAAACTGAATATAATCCAGAAATGTCTGTAACTTTTAATTAGCTCTGACATATTTTTCAATCACGCTGTACATAATGCAATCAACAGATTATCATAGAGATGTGACGACAAAATTGCACCTGGTACAAAACTCACTTATGTTATGACAACAAAGGTCTCTTTTTGTGGGTCAATCTCTGGCCTAGTCGAGATCTGGGTTCGCGAATACTCATGCATAGGCAACTAGGCTTGCAACAAACCAAGGTTAGATCTTGAGATAGACTTAAACTCAAAAATGCGTCAGGTAACCCTACTAGGCTCCTTTCGAAATTCTCGAATGGTCTACAACAGTGGTAAAGGACATTATGCTTTACGAATGTAGAGCATGCCTTGCCATTGTTATAACCAACCTTAAAGTTATGGGTACAAATACTTTTAAGGTTGAATTTTCGGATCATTTTTTAGTAACTTAAAGAGATGAGAGAGTACATAACAGTTCGTAATCATTCACTACCTACTTAACGAATTTATGTGTATACCTCAAGAGCCTTTTCTTCTAAGACTCGTACTATGTTAATCTTGATAATGTATTTCTTAATAAACACTGACGGAAAACATCATGAGGAAACCTACCTGTTTTTTGGGATAGGTAAAAGCCCGTGCCTGTATATGAAGATACGGTTAACTTCCTATCACGTAGGGTGCTGTCTATCCAGTGAAACCCGAAGTGGCTCATACACAACATGCCTTTGAAATGTCAGAGACGAGCACACAAACCTCTGACTACCCCGCCACAATAAAAAAGTGTGTATACACGAGGCGTAAAGCTTCTTTTTTTATTTCTCAATATACATCCATCTCTGAATTTGTACGTGTTATAAAGTAAAATATAAAGATAGGACCTACATTCGAGATGGATTGCAAGTTTACTCCAAACGATTCAATAGTATCTAAAGTAAATACTCAAATATGTACTCTCCATTCGATATGGCTCTTGAGTAAACGCTCCACTGCTTTGTAGCATTTAAAAAAAAGACTATTACAAGTTTCAACTTCTTATTTTTGAAAAATCTTTTTTTTGGTATTTGACATATCCGCATTTTGGACTTTGTAACTACTTAGAAACTAGTTCCTTACTAGTGAGCGATTTACATAATTACTTTTTTTGTATATACTACTGGAACTTGTGCAAAAAAATAATTTCGGTGTGTAGGTAATTAATGACATCAAGCCTGCTTTGTCAAGTCAAGAAACGCAATTCTAGCTTAATGCATTTTTGCAGTTAAATTTAATAGTAAATAAAGTGTTTTTAGATATTTTTACTATATATTATTAGTCATTTCACAGAAAGAGTAATGTAGAAAAACTCTAAATGATATAATATGTACAGTAGTTCTATCTCAGTATGGAAGCAACAAGAAATCAAAGTATACGATATAAGTATCCATAGTTTTTTTATAATTCATTCAAATATAATTCTAATAAATAATGATGATTATGTTTTTTTAATAAAATAAAAACATAGAGACTGAAGAAATATAAATGCCAGATGCGACAGAGTCCAGTCCAGAACACTTGATATATTTTTATTAAACGCATAAATTCAAGCCAACTACAATAGCGATATAAGCCCTATGTTTTATTTAAATAATTAGTTTATCTACGTTACATATAATAAATTTGTAAATATTATGCTAATGTAAATACACATTTCCACATTTGAATAAAAGGTATACAGTTACTAGAACAATGCCCGCTCATTTCTACTAGTAGCTTTAAACTGGTTATACGTTACCATACATAGCTTAAAGCTTAGGTTAAAAGAAATATGAAACACTGAAAAAATTACGAAAAGAATGGTAAATGCTCATCCTTGACGAAATACGTTGACTGACTCTTATTACTACATATAAATCTTATTACTTACCTTGTAATCTTGAAGATTTTTAGATGAAAAACTTTCACAAATTACAAAATCACTTATTAAAAAACCAAATTAATATAACATACTTATTGTTTTTATTTTACACGCAATTTCCGGCGCTTTAAAAAAACAATGTGAAAGAAGGTTACGCGCAAGAAGTTCGCAAGTCGGTTCGACCTTTTTGCAAGCGTGTTTGTTTGTACAAGATCTACATTGAAATGAAACAATTCTATAGGATCTAAAGCGAAGCGAAAACTCGTGAACTATTTGTCAGGCTGTACAGATCCGGTCTTAGTTTTACGATTATTACTAATAAAGGTAGGTAAGTGAACTTACTTATCGCCTTTTTGTTATATAACCTTTATGCTAATTTTATAAGTAGATCTATGAAATTATGTAAATGATCCAATAGAGTACCCGCCACATAAGGTGGCAGTAGCCAAACTTGGAACTAAATTTGACGTTTCCGCCATTGCGTGTTATTTTGTATGAAAGGTAAATTTAGTATTACCAGCGTTGTGTTTTTTGCCCACTCTTTGTAATTTTTATGTTTGTTAAGGGTGATTATAATAAATTGATTTCTGGAGTTTCTTGTTAGTTCTTCTCCAAGGGTCTCCGCTGAACTTCTTCTTCTCAATCGTTACGCTCTTATCAGAGCGGTCGTGGTCTTCATGACGTGGCATCTTGAGCAGCCGAAATGGTTGGTGAACTAACCTCGGTAAAAATATGTAAAGACAATGCTCAGTGCCATGTTTGAAATAGTTTTTTTACATACATACATACACATCACGCCTGATTCCCTGTAGAGGGGTAGGCAGAGATCACGGATCCCCATTTGTCCCGATCCTGACAGACCACTTTCGCTTCATTGACATTCATACACACTCGGCGGTTATAGGTACTCCTAACGTCACCTTTTTTCAATATAGCGTCTATCTGACTGTTACATATATGTCTTATTAGGCCGGCCCCTACGTAACCGCCCTTCCACTTCACTCATATATATTCCTTTTGTCAATACATAGTTTTTTTAATTTGTACTTAGATCATAAAATAACTTTCAAAGAGAGCTTATGATAGGGCCTATTTTGAATAAAAATATTTTGACTTTTGACTTTGGTATATTAATTTGTTTTATTTGAGTTTATAACTCTGCAACCAAAGATCGTTACAAATGAAACCTCAATATAATGTATCGAGCCGTATGGCACAGTGAGTGCTAGTTTTGGCGTGTTTACTGGCAACACTGGATTACGCGACTGTGGCGACGCCTCCAACTGCCACCTTATGTGGCGGGTACTCTAGATGGAAAAGAGTTTCAAAAGCATCAATAGAGTACCCGCCACATAAGGTGGCAGTAGCCAAACTTGGAACTAAATTTGACGTTTCCGCCATTGCGTGTTATTTTGTATGAAAGGTAAATTTAGTATTACCAGCGTTGTGTTTTTTGCCCACTCTTTGTAATTTTTATGTTTGTTAAGGGTGATTATAATAAATTGATTTCTGGAGTTTCTTGTTAGTTCTTCTCCAAGGGTCTCCGCTGAACTTCTTCTTCTCAATCGTTACGCTCTTATCAGAGCGGTCGTGGTCTTCATGACGTGGCATCTTGAGCAGCCGAAATGGTTGGTGAACTAACCTCGGTAAAAATATGTAAAGACAATGCTCAGTGCCATGTTTGAAATAGTTTTTTTACATACATACATACACATCACGCCTGATTCCCTGTAGAGGGGTAGGCAGAGATCACGGATCCCCATTTGTCCCGATCCTGACAGACCACTTTCGCTTCATTGACATTAATACACACTCAGCGGTTATAGGTACTCCTAACGTCACCTTTTTTCAATATAGCGTCTATCTGACTGTTACATATATGTCTTATTAGGCCGGCCCCTTCGTAACCGCCCTTCCACTTCACTCATATATATTCCTTTTGTCAATATATAGTTTTTTTAATTTGTACTTAGATCATAAAATAACTTTCAAAGAGAGCTTATGATAGGGCCTATTTTGAATAAAAATATTTTGACTTTTGACTTTGGTATATTAATTTGTTTTATTTGAGTTTATAGCTCTGCAACCAAAGATCGTTACAAATGAAACCTCAATATAATGTATCGAGCCGTATGGCACAGTGAGTGCTAGTTTTGGCGTGTTTACTGGCAACACTGGATTACGCGACTGTGGCGACGCCTCCCACTGCCACCTTATGTGGCGGGTACTCTAGACATTTTTATTTGAATAATGAAAAATAAAAATAAATTCTTAAGTACATATCAAGAAACCCGTCATAACAAAAACAAACAACAGAATTCGAGTGTTATACATACGTGTACATACAATTCATCTTAGGTTACAGAAAAAGTAATTTTAATCATTATTATATGGGTAACTTGGCTTGGCTTGACTATAAGTCTTACACGTAAATAAAAAGCTGTTATTCTACCATAGTAGTCATTGGACTAAGAGTCACGATCGTTGCTTATATCGGTTTCTAAATTTGTTATAACATTACCTCCAAAAAAAAGGTTTAACGTAATAAGTTTTCTTATGAACCTTTTCTCATGTCCACTGCTTCGTCGGTTATGGACATAATGTGGTGTGAATATCAGAACCAATTTATAACTCACAATCAATACACATACGTACATATCACGCCTGATTCCCTGTAGAAGGGTAGGCAGAGATTACGGTACCCCATTTGTCCCGATCCTGACAGACCCCTTTCGCTTCATTGACCCTCATACACACTCGGCGGTTATAGGTACTTTCACCGTCACCCGTCACCCTTTTTCAATATGGCGGCTATCTGACTGGCATAATATGTCTTATTTGTTCGGCCTCTACGTAACCGCCTTTCCACTTCACTCACAAGTTAATTTAGTCGTGTTTATATGCTGCTAAGAATTGATCATACATATATTCAATTAAATAATCCGTCAAAGACCATATAACTTATATATTATAACTTTACCTACATATATAACCATTATAACTTTTACTATCATTATTAAATCTATTCAACAAATGACACATCTTTCAAACAAAGAATCGAACACTACCCCTAGTTATCTGTAAAACGTAAAGAAGTGCGACTATTCCCAAAATAGATTAATTACAATCGTACGTACTCTGCATATCCGCATTGAGTATATTTTTGGAACAAAGCCTTTACTGTCCTTGGCAAAATGTCCAACCACCTCAACTTACGCATGGTACAACTGTCTACTCTCGACGCGCTTGAGTGGGCGTGAAAATATGAATTTGTCAAGCTAGCTGGTAGAGTCAATGAATTAAGTGTAATCATGTTAGTTTTGATGTAAACAATGATGTTACAATTGTCGTGGAATTTCCCCTGGTGATACCGTTGCCTATATATTTTTATTTAATTCTGTATCTTAATTAAATATATACATATATAGGTATATAATTTAGTTTCATAATCAGTCAGTCATAAGTCAGGTAGAGATAACATCGGACTCTGCCGTTGTGTTAGGAATATTTATACTCTGTCTTACTTAAAGTTAGAAAAATTCGGGTTATCTCAGTTAATTAGGTAGCTCAATCGTTGACGCTTCTGAACCGATAGGGTAAAAGGTCAATAGGTTTCAGGTTCAATTCCCATTTGAATATGAACCAAACTAAAGGAAGTGTTCTCATTATCTCTACAATGAACATTAAATTTTGATTATAAATGTAAATTTCTGAAACGCTCTAACTACAAAGATAGTGAGAACAAGTAGTAAGTACTTTACAATTGTGAACAACCTCATCATCGGTCTTATGTAACAAGTGATGAATATCTGTACAATAGGTGGATTCCAGGTGGCTACTGTTATAGATTAAAATAATACATAAGTTTTGCTCGCGTAAGCCTCCTCATACCGCGTCGTTTTAAGTGCTGACTTTGCAGCCAACGTTTCATTATTACTATCGTGCGTTCATATCGGAGTTCTCTTCCAACCATCAAATGGTTAAGACGGTTCGCTAACAATACCTTGTATTCGGCTTAGGGAAAATAAAAAAGTGTTTTTTAAAAAGGCATTTTCTTTCGTCCGCACAACATTGGTGGCAGCGGTGGGATACCGTTCTTGAGGCATATCGTATATATGCCCACCGGTATTCCGAACAAAGCGCGAACGAAATTCGGTGTGCTTGTAAGCCGTGAGGAGCCGTACCTCACGCCAGTGCCGTACTTCCCGAGGAAGCTCGTCAGTCGTGACACAGGCCGTGTCACGCCAGCCCTCGACCAGCCGAGCGTAGCAGCCGTCGCAGACGTCGTTGCAGAGAGAGATCTGCAACCCCGAGAACCGACGTCGTCCTCTGCTGTCCAGCAGAAACCCGGTAACAACATCAGGACTAAAGTGATGCAGTCTCTACTGTAAGTGAATCTTTTCTTATTTTGTGGGAGAGCGAAGCACCTAAACATCTTTAAAGAGGATTTTCTACTGAGATTTTATATTTTATCGTTACTTTTATAGTTTTTTAGTTTTTGTGACTAGCTTTGATTTATACCCTTTTTTTTAAAATGGCTCCTAAAAAGGACATAAAGAATGATGAGTTCACAGACGCAGAGGAAGTCGAGACAAAAAAGTTGTCTCTCAACCTCCTTACTAAATTTATAAAACCCTATAATGGGGATAGGGCGTCTCTTCCCGCGTTTCTCACAAATTGTGAGAACGCCATCGAACTGGCAGAAGATAGCCAGTTGAGCTTCTTATGCAAATACATAATTTCACAATTAGAGGGAAAAGCTCAGTTAGCTTGCTCCCTACGGAGATTCGACAAATGGTCGGATTTAAAGAATTTCCTTAAAACTAATTTCGGGGAGAAAAAGCACTCCACCCACTTACTTCTAGAACTTCAGAACTGTAAACAGTTCTCGACCGAAGAGGTCATTCAATTCTCGTTGCGGATAGAGGCTTGCCTAACAAGACTCCTATCCGACATTCAATTTTCGGGATGTTCGGAGGCCGAGAAGCCTGGCAGAATAGCTGCCATGGAGGATCTGGCACTCAACACCTTCCTCCTAGGGTTAAACCCTAATTTTTCTCATATAGTCCGATGTAGAAACCCCAATACGTTGAGTGAGGCTATCACTCACGCTATTGAAGAGGAAAAGCTCTTCAACCTCACGAAGGTATCGAGGCCTTCAAAGGTATGCGACCGTTGCAAAAGGCAAGGGCATACTTCCAATGAATGCTTTAAGCATAAATCCAAATTTTACCCAATTAATTTTCAATCCAATTACAGGGCTAATAATTCTAGGCCTAACCACTATTCTTACAATAATCCTAATTCTTATAACAATAATTCTAATACTAATACCAAATTTTGTAAGTATTGTAAGAATCCGGGGCATACGATACAAGAATGCCGAAAGTTGGAGTTTAAGAATAAGTCTAACCCCCAACAAGCACAGCGAGCACCTTATCAGGTGAAACCTGAGCCTCGCGTGTCTGCACCCGTACAACACGTTGTATGCAAGTCCGCCACAGAGCAGACTTTAAATTAGATGACGCTCCTGTTGTGTGTCGCCCGGGGGCGTATACAGAACTTAAGGACACACTTAAAGATGATCCTAATTTTTCTAATTTCTCTGATTTTTCTAAGTTCTCTGATTTTTCTAATTTTTCATCTCAACCAAAGTTGTTGAGTTCGTCCCAGTCACAAGACTTGAGACAACCCTCTGAGTTCACTGAGTTTATTACATCTCAACCCCAGCAGTTGAGTTTCGATTCTAAATTGAATCAATTTTCTAAGTCTAACACTTATAATGACGTCAAGTCTAAACCTGTTAAGGAGCCTGTGGTTTGTTCAGATACTCCGAAGGTCATTCATTCTGTTCCTATTTTTGAAACGAAAAGTTTGTTACGTATTTCTTTACCACATTTATATATTAATGCACCGCAACATTGTTCCGCACCTTTGTGCTTTTTAATTGACACGGGCGCTTCCGTAAGCGTCATGAAAATTACATGTTTCGATACTTTACCGAAACTTTCTAAGGAGATCATTAAATTGAAAGGTATCAATGACTCTGAATCCTTTTGCGAGACTCTTGGCTCGTTTAATTTAAATTTTTGCATACAGAATAGTAATTATTCTTTTAAATTTCACGTCATAAACGATGATATTAACCTTAATTATGATGGCATGATAGGGTCAGATTTTATGAGATTTTTCAATTGCACACTTGATTTTAATTCAAGTGAACTGTATTTACATGGTCATATTTTTAAAATAAAGTACACGCAACCTACATACATTATTCCCGCACGTTCAGAAGCCGTGATAGAATGTAACTTAACTAATGCTGACAAAGATTTACAACGGCTATTTCCACGAAACGAAGGGCTGATACTCGATCACACGATTTGTGATGGTGTTTACGTGTCAAATTGCATCGCCACTATTAAACAAAACAAGCGTGTGAACGTCTCAATTTTGAATACCACTGAAACACCAGTAAAGGTAGATAATTATTCCGTGTACTTAAGTCCTATTGATTACGATAATTTTTCATTTCCGATAAATAATACTTACATTTATTCCAACCTTTCTCGTAGAGAGAAAGTTTTAAAACTCGTTCGTCATGAGCATCTTAATCCAGAAGAGAAGAAGGCTCTTTTGGATTGCTGCGCAGATTACGCTGACATATTTCATCTCGAAGGCGAACCATTAACACACACTCATGCATTGAAACATAACATTAACACGGGAGACGCGGCTCCCATCCACGTCAAATCATATAGATTTCCGGAATGCCACAAGGAGGAAGTTGATAAACAAATCAACTCCATGTTAGAACAAGGCATTATTCAAAATTCAATCTCCCCATGGTCCGCCCCTGTGTGGATCGTTCCTAAGAAGGCAGATGCCTCTGGGAAAAAGAAATGGCGTATAGTCATTGACTATCGCAAACTCAATGACGTAACAGTGGCCGAAATCTTCCCAATTCCATTGATTAGTGATATTTTGGATCAATTAGGCAAAGCTAAATATTTTTCCACACTTGACCTTGCTTCCGGTTTTCACCAAGTATTAGTCGATCCTTCAGATATTCAGAAAACCGCTTTTACAATTGTTAATACTAATGCTTCAACAGGGCACTACGAATTTACACGAATGCCTTTCGGACTTAGGAATAGTCCGCACACATTCCAACGTCTTATGACGATGGTTCTTACGGGATTACAAGGATTACATTGCTATGTTTATTTAGATGACTGTATAGTCTATTCATATGACCTCCCTAGTCATATGGAAAAATTACGTTTAATTTTTGATCGTTTTCGTAAATTTAACCTCAAGTTACAACCCGACAAGTGCGAGTTTTTACGTCGTGAAGTTTCTTATTTAGGACATGTCATAACCGACCAAGGGGTCCAACCAAACCCAGATAAGGTGAAGACTATTACTAATTTTCCGATTCCACGTAATGTTAAAGATACAAAGTCATTTTTAGGACTAGTTGGTTATTATCGTAGATTTATTCCAAATTTCTCCCAAATTACGAAACCTCTTACTAGTTTACTAAAGAAAAACATTACTTTCGTTTGGAATCCTGAACAGGACCAAGCATTTAATTTATTAAAAGAAAAACTAACCACTGCACCTTTATTGCAGTATCCTAATTTTGAACAATCTTTTATTTTAACTACGGATGCTTCTAATTACGCCATAGGCGCTATCTTATCTCAAGGCGATATCGGCAAAGATAAGCCCATCGCTTACGCATCCCGAACCTTAAACAAGGCGGAATGCAATTATTCCACTACGGAACGCGAAATGTTAGCTATTATTTTTGGCGTTAAATCCTTTAGACCATATCTTTATGGTCGAAAGTTCACCATAGTCACTGATCATCAACCCTTAAGGTATATTTTTAATGTTAAAGATCCAAGTTCACGCCTTATTCGATGGCGTTTGAAGCTCGAAGAATACGAGTACGACATGGCAGACTGAATTCAAATGCTGACGCATTATCTAGATATCCTATTCACGTTACGACACGTTCGAATCGAAATCAGGACACGAGTCCTTACTCTGAATCTTATGAAACATATTTCAAATATCAATTTACCAACACTTTAACTACACTTAATACACAAATTGAGGAACACTCACAGAGTATTCATACTACTAAATTCGATTTCATTGCTATACCTACTTCTCTAGATTTTGACGAGAGTATGCCAAATGTTAACCAAATTTTATCCAATTTATCTAACTCTGAATCTTTACTTAATAATGAACGTGAACCTTTAACTATTCTACCTTATGTAGATGGTAATAAAACTTATTTCTTTTTATTTACAAAGACTCATCATTTCGAGGAGAGTAATTATAAAACTATTTTTAATTTACTAATGAATTTACGAGATCTTATTTTAACAAATAACCCCTCTCTTACTGATCTCGCTATCACTGACTTTATTGAACCTTTTTCTAAGTTCGTTTACACTAAAGTACATAATATGATACGTTACATATTTCATAACACTAAAGTTAAGATACATATATACAAAAACAGTTTAAGATATCCTACTCCTGCGGAAGTACCGCAGATATTAAAGGACAATCATGATTCTCCAATTGCCGGACACCCAGGTGTCAAACGTATGTTAAATAGAATTAAAGAATCTTTTTATTGGAAATCTATGTCAACTGACATAGAAAATTATGTTAAAAACTGTAAGCTCTGTCAGGTCAATAAACCTTACAGGCATAAGAATAAATCACCTATGATTATTACTACTACGAGCACAAAACCCTTTGAACGACTAGCACTTGATGTAGTCGGACCTTTACCGAATTCCGGTAATCAACAGTTTAAGTATATGCTTACAATGCAAGATGACCTAACTAAATTTACATGCGCTTATCCCATGGTATGTGCAACAAGCGAAGAAATTGCTTCTAATTTAATACATTTCATGTCTCTTTTCGGTTTCCCAAAGACAATTTTGACAGACTTAGGTACATGTTTTACATCAGAATTATTTCAACATGTGACCAAAATTTGTAAGATTAAGAATCTTTTTACCACTCCGTATCATCCACAAACAAATGGCGCGTTAGAACGTAGTCATTCCACTCTAAAAGAGTATCTAAAATCTTATGTTAATGAGAATCAAAATGATTGGCATAAATTCTTATTTACAGCTATTTTAGCTTATAACACTACTCCACACAGCACTACTCAGTTCACACCTTATGAACTCTTATACGGTTATAAACCGTCTATACCATCTTCATTATACGATTCTGGTTCGGATAACACTTATCCAGAATATATTAAGTATTTACAGTATCGCATGAAGTATTGTCGCGATAAGGCAATACAAAATATTAATAATAGTAAGGAAAATTCCAAAGCCCATTATGATAGATCCACACGTCGGATCGAATATAAATCGGGAGAATTAGTTTACTTGAAATGTCATCATAAACAAGGTAAATCCCTTGCGCCTGTTTGGAAAGGCCCTTATAAGATTATCAAAGTTTTTAACAATAACCATAACGTTATTTTAGCTATTGGACGTAAACACGTGAAATATCATTTTGATCAAATTAAACCCGCCAATTGTTCTCCGCATTAATTCTAAAATATTTTAATTAAGTTGATATATTGTATTGATATATACTATAAGTAAGTACAAACTATCTTCTATTCTCTATTTACTATTTCTAACCTCTTGGACACTACTCTGAATTCTATTCTCTTTTCTAAGTCTAATATTCTACACTCTTCTATCATAAGTCCTTCTAGTTTATATTTAGAACTATCTAAGCATAGTAATTTACTGAATAGTCGTCTCGATTTCCCTGTCGTTTTGAATATCGATAATATACATAACTTAATGGATATCTCAAAGCTGGTCTCCTATTTTTATAATAAAAAAATTGTATTTGTTTTACAAATTCCATTAGTTTATCCAGAATTATATACTGTATATAAGAATATACCTTTACCAATTCATCATGATCAAAATAAACCAAATACCTTTTCTTTGGTTCAACCTTCTAAATCTTATATAGCATTAACAGAGGATAGACTCCAATACGCATTATTAGATAATTTACAAGATTGTCAAAAGATTTATAGTAATTATTCTATTTGTCCTCAATTAAATTCTTATTCTACTATTAACAACCCTTGTTGTGAAAGTAAACTTATTTGTGATGTAATATTGTCTATGCCAAAAGAATGTAACACAAAATTACTATTTGGAAATATTGATATTTGGCAGAAACTGCTTAATAACAGATGGATTTTTGTTCAATCTTCTCCTACTAAATTAACAGTGAAATGTGATAACAACATTATTACAGATTACTCTATACATGCCACAGGCATTTTAACCCTAAATGAAAATTGTATTGGTTATGCAAAAAACCACACAGATAATTCCAAGCTCTACTAAAAATTTATTAATGTCTAGTAACTTTGAAACTGATTTTGATATAATTGAAGATGATTGTTGTCGAAAAGAAAAATTTAATCATACTATTCCATATTTAGCTCCTATAACGTTATCGAACATCGATTTAGAATCTTTACAATTCGCAAAATATGATTTCCACAATTTAGAAAAAGAAATAAATAATGCTCAAAGTAATTCGCATTTTATAAGATACGGAACTTATTATTCTTATACAACATATACTATTGTAATACTTATTTTGGCTTATATTGCTTTTAAATTATATAAGTACTTTAAAAGATGTGATTCTTCAAATTGTTGTATTGCGATATACAACCAGTGTTATAATAAAAAGCTTTCCAGGGAAAAGCATAAGGTCTCTATTGAGTTACATGAGATAACAGATGATTCTGATTCGACTTCCAGTAAAGTAGATTTTAGAAATTTAAGTAATCATTAACGTTGATGTTTGTTTACGCATTTTTATGATGCTGAAGTTTTAGTTAAATTTCAATGTTTTATTTTAGACTAATTACTAATGTTTGTAAAACCGTTTTAACTATTTGAGATTTTCTAATTTCGAATTTAAACTTCTATTTTTGTTTTGATTTCGCTTCACCCTCTTAAAGGGATAAAGCTCAATTTTATAGGGGGGGCTGTTATAGATTAAAATAATACATAAGTTTTGCTCGCGTAAGCCTCCTCATACCGCGTCGTTTTAAGTGCTGACTTTGCAGCCAACGTTTCATTATTACTATCGTGCGTTCATATCGGAGTTCTCTTCCAACCATCAAATGGTTAAGACGGTTCGCTAACAATACCTTGTATTCGGCTTAGGGAAAATAAAAAAGTGTTTTTTAAAAAGGCATTTTCTTTCGTCCGCACAACACTACTGAATCACAATCTCCGAAATTGCGAATATCCCACGTATATCTCTGCCTTGCAAGTAGTATGGTCAAAAAGTGTACTAGTGGATATATTCGTTACTATTAGTCTTAGATTAACTTGTTACCTAAATATTCTTGAAATAAAACCTAGTTCATATCAAACTAGTCTAGTTCCTAGAAACCTGTGACCTCAAATCAGGAAAGAGCAAATTATACATAAATATCGTTTTATTAATTATATGGTTTTAACTCGTTTCCGAAATATCAAAGACGTCTTCTTCTCTTTCTTTTTTGTTCTATTTCGATTCATACTCAACAAATCGATTTTACTCTTGCTATATTTTAAACATATGAAATTTTTTTCATAAATAAATCTAGATAAATTTGTGCCAGACGGGCTTGATTTGTATGTATATGTTTGTGTTGTGTTTAAATATGTATATCGTATCACAACAGTACAATAAAGAAATAACAATTACGGTTTTAAATGTAATAATACCAAAAGTTCTTTCAGTGTTTACGACTGTTTTGAATCTGGGTTCAAATCTCATTTAAGTTTAGCACTATTTTAGCAATCGTACATTCATACCCATGGTTTGAAAGATTAATAACCATTAATTAATCGATCACCTAACATGAAATCTAGTAATTTAGTTGCTAAACGTAACATCAACAATTCAAACGAATTCCAATCCGTTCTTAATTATAGGATATAGCTTCATATAAATATTATTGAAGCGCCAAAAGTATTTGTTACTTGGTGGAGAGTATTGTTTGTTCTTTTCGCCGTTGAAACTCTCCGCTCTTGGGGAGACGCAGCCAACGGGGTCATAAGGGATCTTGCCGACAGGCTGCAGGAGTCCATCGGGGATCACAGGAATGGTATTGTCCTCCACTAGAGATCATGTCTATTAATGTGTGTCATCAGTCTGGCTATTAATGTGGGGAATGCATGCAACATAGTGAACACTCTACGCCCCAATGACAGTAACAGATTTTTAGATCTTTTTTAATATCATATTAAAGACTAAATTGATGATGTGAGAGGACGCAGCTAACCTGTGCTAACCTAGAACGTAAAAAGAATGCAAATCTTCACGTAATAGCATGGCCGTCTTCTTTTCTTATTTAAATTAACGTAAGAGTATAACGAGTCTATATTTAACGCGTTTGCAAATCATTGAGTGAGTAAAAACTTTAATTCAATGGGTTTTAATCGCTTACGATATGGAAAAGTACAAACGAGGAAAGAAATATCTCTATAACAAGATACATACATACAACGATTGTCCGTTTCGAGGTATGCAGAAGTTGAGCGACTACACTGAACTTTACGCCTATGGTCACTCAAACCCGACTTTCAATCTAGGACCAAGTCAACGAATGCGTTTTAACAAAATCTTAGTTCAATATCACTGTGTGGGAAGTTGGTAGTAGATCAGCAAAAGTCGCCTTGAAAATGACGAACTGTAATTTTGCAAAAAGCATTACTAGACTAGGGCCCCAGGACGCATTCAAAGTATCTATTAGTATTGCCTTGTTATATAAGAGACTAGATACTCAGATTCTTTCTACATAAAAAAGCCATTATGACGTGCAGAAACGTAAGTAAGTAAGATAAGTAAGGCAATATAATTCCGCTGGTAATGCAATACTATACTAGTACGGATATGACCAAATTGAGAAGATTATCCAGCCGCCTTCTTAGAATAAAAAATAAGGAACATCTAATCTTCTACACGTGTACCCAGTAGCAAAATATACATGGATAAATGGAGATAAGAAATGAAAGATTAACTTATTAATAACTTATAGTTTTATATTTCCTTAATATAAAAAATATATACTTATTAAAATATAATATGGAATGTATAAAAAATTAGTAACAAACGATAGAGGAGGTAGAGTCCATTACCATAGCATTCCAATTT
Source organism: Leucoptera coffeella (assembly GCA_030578115.1). Classification (NCBI taxonomy): domain Eukaryota; kingdom Metazoa; phylum Arthropoda; class Insecta; order Lepidoptera; family Lyonetiidae; genus Leucoptera; species Leucoptera coffeella. Next base: position 17,528 of record JAMBLF010001406.1, on the reverse strand, counting down.
TTAAAAAGATGATTTGACAGATCATTGCCTCCAGGAGTAATTTACAAAACATAGGAATTATGGATAATGTAAAAAAATCGACGTTAAATGACAATACATATAATGTACCAGTAATATCTTGGCTTTTTAACATGTAAATAATCATTTTGCATTATAATATGAACTTTCGCGTTTCACACAAACATAATACATTTTAAAGTTACTAAACTAAACTAAATAAAATCGTAAATTAAAAAATTATATAAACTATTTTTTTTTAAATCTATACAAATTATATTAATATTTCTTAATATCATCACCATCATAAGCTACATTATCACAACCTCTCTTATCCTCTCCATCTTTATTTACAACAAACTTTTGACCTCTTTTCTTCTCCTTATATTCTACGATTAAGTAACAGACAGTCCCAACCACCATCAGGATTGCAAGCAAATATGTCTTCACACTGAATCGCAATAAGGGCGAAATTATGTAGGCAATGATGAATCCAACTGACTCCCACAGTCTGAAGTTTGAAAAGGCTGCTTCTTCTTTACCGGGAAATAGGGTGCCGTAGTATGCTGTAAAAATAATAATATAGATAATATGATACATGTATTGAACCTTATTGTAGTATACTGGCACTGGCTATAACTATACCGAGGGAGGCAGGTTTATATTCAGATTCTTATTTACACAGTTATGTAAAGTGATTACTCCCAAAAAACATAGTTCACAATTGGCCAGACTTTAACAAAACAGATGTTGGGAATCTTTGATCTTAGTTTCGTTCAAACACTCACGCGTTTACTCATTTTTATTTACTACATGAGACCGTCGTATTATGATAAAAATAAATAAAAATATAGATTTTTTATCTCCCGACAGTTCGACCCAGTTGCATAGGTCGTGGTCGCGTGAAGACGGTCTCCTATAGTGTATTAAAATCTTTGATCTTACCATTAATCTGCACCATCCACAAAGAATCAGCGAGTCCCCAGGCCACTGCGATGATGTAGTTCACGTATTCCTGCGAATGCTGTGGCCTCCAGAAGAGAACGGTGAGAAACAGGGATATGTGGAGACAGAAGGCTGCCAGGATTATTGGCAGACGACCTGTTATCTGTGGAATGAAAGAAAAGAAATCAGATTCACGAGTAGCGACATCTAGTAATTGATATAAACATAATCACTACATAGTATAAAACAAAGTCGTTTTCTCTGTCCCTATGTCCCTTTGTATGCTTAAATCTTTGAAACTACGCAACGAATTTTGATGCGGTTTTTTTAATAGATAGTGTGATTCAAGAGGAAGGTTTATATGTATAATAACATCCATTAAATAGCCAGAAGTGCGAAGCCGGAGCGGGTCGCTAGTATGTAATATAAGATTTCAAACATACTTCAGTAGCTTAAGTTACAATTCCTTTCATAGAAACTCTGAGTCATTTTTAGCATTCTTAAGGGGACTGTGAAGGCATTTTATGTAATAAAGGTGACAGGTTCCTAGTCTATCGCCCAATGTATTCCATTAACACCTCGTACGATATGCTGACAAGAGCAGCAGCCAATAAGCATTGTTTTTCATCCTTGACTATCACGGACTAATGATGCTACATTTTCTTATACAAGATTTAAAAGCACTACCACAGAAATTTTATATTAGTTTCTATATTTCTATAACCTGAAAATACCAAAAAAAGTACACTCATGTGTCAATATACTGATATTCATTTTGCCGCTATTCATCATAAAAATATTGGAAATATTATACAAACCTTTCCCAGGTATCCTGAGAACATGCACCCCAAAGAGTTGGAGATGCCGAACATCATCATAACGTAGCCGACCGATCCAACGCCTATGGAACACGATACGAACGCCTGAAAACAAAAACGAGCAATATTTTGCTGTATTGTGTTTTGCCACGAAATTTTGTGTAATTTTAAAACTGCAGAATAATTTATATATTCAAGATTTTTTGAAAACAATTTCGTTTTGCTATCCTACTCAGGGTGAAAAAGGCTTCAGCGACAGGTTGTCTTTTCCGTTCTCAAGCACTATCGAGGTAGTAATTGCTGACAGTAATTTATTTTGGATAAATGTTAGACGTTGCTTGTTAATTACTCAAGCAATTTCATTTATACCAGTCAAAGCAATCAGTTAACATTCTAATTACGTCTCAAAATATACTAATTATTCCTTACAGCAGTAAAATCAGCACCGAAGAACGCCTGCTCCATGCCGATGAAGATGTTGATGATGATTAAGAGCAACTGGTTGGGTTCGACGAGTAACTTCATGGTTTCAGCCAGCAGGGCGGTGCCACCCCTCTTGCCTGCTGCAGCAAGGCGCGCTCTTTCTTTTCTGCAACATATATAAACCTTGTATTAAATAATTTCTTGCATACACACTCATTACGCCTGGGGCCTTAGTCCACTAATGCTTTTTGTAAAATAGCTGTTCAATATCAGATCAGTAACAGTGTGACGTTAGTGGTAGATTAGCAAAAGTGTCAAATTTCGCCATTTTCAAGCTAAATTTGACACTTTTGCCGATTTCAATGGTGAAATTTGATACTTTTGTTCATCCATTACCAACTTCACTCTATTATTGATCTGATATTGAACTGCGTTTGGCCCTGATTCCCTGTAGAGGGGTAGTGATCACGGATCCCCATTTATCCTAATCCTGGCAAACCACTTTCGCTTCATTGACACTCATGCCCCTCCTCATACACTTTCGGCGGTTATGGGTACTTCCAACGTTACCTTTTTTCAATGTGGCGCCTATTTGACCGTCGTATGTCTTATTAGGCCGGCCACTACGTAACCGCCCTTCCACTTCATTCACATATATTCCTTTATTGATTTCTTACAGTTAGTGTTAAATTAAAATATGTGTATTAGGACGCCTTAAACACAATAGTTATAACTTGCAATGTATTCGTGTTTTTCTACGCAATTATGAACCGAAAATGACAAATAAAAATTTTAAAAGGCATTGAATGTATATATTGTTATATGCATTGCTTACTTTCTGATTGATGTCACTCCAATTGCTACCAGTAGACTAGCTGCAGCCATGCAAGCTAAGTAGATGCCTGAAATGAAATAAATAATCAATATTATTTTATTTCAACGCATATACACAATCCATGCATAGTGCTATCTAGTATGTACGAATTCTAGCACGACTGGGACGTAACAAGAATGCTAACTAGCTGCCATTCCTCCCGGCATATCATAGGAGATGAATAAGGGACTAGGGGTAAATAGAATCTATTGGGCAATAGCCTAGCTACCTGTCACCAATGTTCCATGTCACATCATACATAACCCATGTCATTCATGCTAAAAAGTGACCTAAAATATATTATTGTATCTTCAGGGTCTTATCCACTTCGAAAGGTTTAATCCCTTTCGAAGTGGAATGTCCTTTGGAAGTGGACGTGAATTTATATGCATTCTAGTTAGCATTTACATCTTACACTAGGAAAACGATTAATGCATGTTTATTCATACGTGTGAAGAAATTGTTCTTTAGTGTAATGTCTCTCAAACACATAATTAATCCGTTAATATGTCCCATACCTGTCATCATCTGAATCTTCTCCTGCGGCTGTGTCTGCAGGGCCACTTCAGCATCAGCACTAGGAAGGAAGGAAGCTCCACATAGCTCCGGAATCAGGGTTTCATTTACGGCCGTCACAGCAGCCGTATTGTTACCGGATGTGAGCACTGGAAAACGTAAGAAAATAAGTTACAAGGGAACTTAAACAAGTGGTTTTATGCTAAGAGTTAATAATATTTATTTATTACATAACATTGCGACTGCCATAACAATATATACCTAATGCAACAGTGCAGTTGATAACTGTCTTAAATAACATGTAATTTCCTTAGTATTATAATATATCTCAGAATGCCCATACATTAACGTAAGCATTCGTCAAGTTTCTAAATCAATGCTATATTCGAGTATTTTTATTTTCTTTTCTCCTATAGTTTTTCCACTGAAGCAAAAGCTTAGTGCTTTAGTTTAGGATTACTTAAGTCCATTACTTAACGTAACACCCTACAACAATAAACACGCGTAATAACAAGGCGGTACCGCAACAAAATTGCGGCCCAAGCGCGGAGATGTGGACGGCGTATTACCCGATCCGAAAAGAATGAAATGGAAGATATGGAATTCATGCGTTAGAATAGACTGTTTCGCGAGTGTTTCGCTTCTCTATGACGAGACAAAATAAGGCAAAATCACAGCGGTTTCGCTGTTATGGTTTCGCGGCGGAGGTGTGCTAAGGGCGTTAATCCAAGATTCTATTTCATTCTATTGAAGATTGCTTCATTCAAATCACGACTAGACCCTTAGTTGTGAAACCCAATGAAATGACGAGAAGAAAACCTACTGCAAATATACACTTCACGAAATACTGAATGTAATTTGTAATAAAGTTATAATTTTTATTAATGGGCCTAACAAGAAAGTGTCCAAAATAAAAGTACAAACCTAAGGATGAGATGAGGTTTCCCCACACTTGGTTGAGCTGGAATATCATGAAGAACACGCCCAGGTATCGAACCAGGTACGCCTCCGCTCCTTTTTTAGACTCATTGGCACGGTCTTCTGATAGCTGAAAAATTCATAAGACCAATAAAATCACAGTATCTCTACAAAAGTGAGAGGTAAGACTTAGACATGTGCATGTGCGATAGCCTAGGGTCTGTGTTAGTATAGTTAATGTTAAGTTTTACCATAATATTATAAAAAAATACAATATATATACATACATCCTTTAAGCCTTTCGAGATAGACATAACCTCGAGACTCGATAATATCTCCTTAATCACTTTTAGCATTAATATTGGGGTTGTGATGACATTTAAAACATTGGTGACAGGTTATTAGCCTGTAGTCCAATAGATTCCATTAACCCCTAGGCCCTTAATCGCCCCTTCAGACAACACGTAAAGAACGGTAGCTACTAGGTATACTACTACTCACAACAGACAGGTAGGTACACTTAGAACACCACAGGGGTCCTCCGCCAAAGCCCACCATGAGTCCAGCTGGAATCATCACCCAGAAGGTCGGGTGCAGCTGGGCAGCAATGTAAGGCATGTACGTCAGGAAGGAAATAGCTATTGCCCATTTGCAGCCGAACCATCTGGGAATGAGAGCGATTTTTTTAATGGCAGAGTTTCTTTATTTAATAAGTATTTACATGAAAGCATAAATCTAAAAAAATAAATAAAATAATGCTCACTAAATAGATAAAGATGAATTTAAATTAAACGGAACTGTTAACAAAATCTTCTCGTTAATTTACATCAATTAATATCTTAGTACTTATCTTTTAGGCTGAATATTATCAATTAGTTAGTCCATCCACCTCATACGAGCTTTAAGGAGTATGATTGTGACATAACATACGCATCACGGCTAGTGAATACACACTCCTTTTTATTGTGACGGGGTAATCAGGGGTAGTATGTATCTATGTATACTTATGTATTGAACGTACCTTATTACTATAGGTGGTAAGAAGAGATTAGAAGTGATGAGACCAGCGTAAACCGCTGCCAACGATGCAGTCCCCAGTCCCGCCTCTACGTTTATTGAGCTTTGAAGATTGGCAGCTCCCTGAAAATAATAATTATATTTAGGACAATAACACACCAATTGAACTAGCCCCTTAGCATCATACTTAACAGCTTATTAAAAAAACGTGACATAAGAAGTACCTATAACCGCCTAGTGTAAACGTGTTAATGAAGTGAACGTGGTTTGTCAAGATAAAGACAGATGGAAATCTGTGATGTCTGCTAACCCTACAGGGAAACGGGCGTGATGTGTATGTATGTTCTTAACCGCCTTATTAGAAGAGAAGAAAGAGTTAAAATATATCTGTCGATACTTTTGTATCTTTATTTAAATTCAACAATCTGTTACTTACTGCTTAATTATTATTATTTTCTCGATATTATTATTTTGTCTAGATATGTGATTGAGATTCATTTTTATTGTTAATTAATCAATGTAGTTAGTTAATTCATTAATTTCATTTCATTTTCTCAATTCATTTCATTTTCAAAATTCGATGTAGCTCAGTAATTCGACGTAGCTCAGTTGTTTGGGGCTTGACTGTATCGAGGGTACAGGGTTCAAATCCCACTTGAGCATGTACCATTGGAAATGAAGTTTAATGAATTTCTATGTACATTTCCGTAATTAAATACATTTACGAAATGCGTCGAATACTACGGTGAGGAAACATCGTGAGGGAACCTACCTGTTCCCAGAACAGGTAATAGTTAGTGCTTGTAAATGGCGACATGGCTGACCACCTGTCACATTGAGTACTGACTATCTGGTTAACACGTGGGTTCGAGGTGTCCATAGAATTACTACCTTCGCAATTGCGGAGATGGTCACCTGAACCGAATGCGTTTGTTTGTTTGTTTTTTCATTTTCTCAATCCTAAATATCTTACACTAAATGCAGTGAACTGAAGCATGAAGGCCAAGCTGATGACGACCACATTCTTCCACCCTCGCCAATACTCCATCTTCTGGAGATCAGACTGATCCTTCATTGTTCCTGAAAATATACACAAATTATAAAAAATACTTTAATATACATATAAGTACTATTTTTACATTATTCTTTGCACAGGCTTATAACAAGTATGTAGGTGTCATTCTGCACGATGCAACGTTATTATGAATGAACTAGATAAGATGATTACCAAAATATCGCTCAATAATAAGAGATACCATACAAATTCCTTAGTTAGCTCTAGGAATGACAAGCTGAATCGGCATATGGTTTATTGGCATATTTCCTAGATAGTTACTCTTTAAGTGCCATGCTAAATGTAACCAAAGTTATTTACCGACTTTTACTCGTACATATAGGTATTTGGTGATAATCAAACTTTAACTAGACGTTTTTTATTATCACCTTGAACTTTTCTGTCAAATCTCCCTTGCCTGAATTACGTTCCATTAACCTTCACAGGCATGCTCTTCCTTCTTCTTTATAAATAAAACTAAACTAGGCAATGATTCGCACATTGCTCTAATTCCTAATCAAACGCACTCCGAACTAAGAAAAATATCACCAGTTTAATCTAATTAATATTTCTTTAGGTCAAAAGGCCTAAAATTATATATCCATATATTATTACTTTATTTATTCGTTTTATACTAGTAATGAAAGTGTATTATACCTATGTATAATGTTAATATTTGCTCTTGATATTGACCATGATAATAAAATGAAAAAGTCGGTCCATTCCAAAAGAACTGAGATAACTTATCTCACTCAAGGAACTACGGATTTAGGCGGATTAGTGTAAAGATAATCTTCACAAGTGATGCTATTTGTATTGTAGGACTCATGTCATTAATTGTATGTTTACATATTTTGCTTTCTTATCGTGATGGTTGTAAAATGAATTGAGTTTCTGTCATCTCTATTTATTTAAAGTTATTTTATGTTTGTAGTGCTAAGGTACATCATGTATCACTATGGTATTTCAGTCCAAAATCTATATCGGCTTTCGTACCCTTAAAAATCTGCATTTAAGACAAGTTGAAATAAACAATTAACATTCATCAAATTTTCAGACGCTTAGGAATGTAACAGAATAAATTCCGTTTTTAAATCTTTGCATTTGCTATCCACACACATTATCATATTATATTATATCTATGTTTATATTTTTTACTGTTTATTTACGTAGCACTCTATTTAACCATTTTCCTTTAAAATATAAACGTTGCTCTCCAGTGGTTCTGACATAAAACCAGCGTTGCGTTTGTCACCAGACGCAACATACCCAGCTGAGTTAGAACCCTTTTGCTGCGACAATAACATGCACAAGTTATACCCCTTAGTGGTGTAAGTTCTTTTTATTGTAAACGATTTGTATTGTGTATGTTTTTGTGGCCGTAAATAAACACTTTTTATTATTATTAGAAAAATGAAAAATGCTTTTGTCAGCAGTTTCACTCATTATACAATAGCAATACCTATTAATTATTTCCACTTTCCACTATATGTGCAGTTAATCGTATTACATTTGTTCCACCTACGAGAAAATATCATACTAATTTATTTTCTATGCATCGCAATATATATACCCTTGCTTTTCATTGAAAACAAAAGAAGAAATTAAGTCTTACACAATCATGTTTTCATTTTTCATTTACACTCACGGAATACCTATTTTTCTTATGGCAATTAACCAATACTCGTTAATAATTCATAAGGAATGGACATTTAAAAATAACTAACGCGTGCCGCACGTGAGAAAAATGATTGCTTACATTACTCAATTGAATAAAGGGATGTCCTCAATTCAAACTTATTGCAAGACTCGTGACAAGTAGTACTATTATAGAATAGTCTTCGGCCACTGGCCATAATCCTGTTGGTATGGGATTTGTAATAAAATAAAAAACTAGCTGCTTTAAATTTTAACGACACTGCGTAACTATTAACAATTGAATATTAGATGTTAGTTGAAGAGTAGTTGAGGGACGTACCTATACCTAAAAATAGTAATTCGATTATGGAGTACAGTGGGCTTATGGCAAAATACTGAGCTCTAAGAATCCCAATTTCTTTTTGACATATACATTCACGTTCTTCTATGGACAGAACCTCGGAGATCTAGTATTTCTTCTAGGATTTTTAGCATAAATAATGGGGGTTGTGATCTTATATGGAACAGTGGTGACAAGTTGCTAGCCCATCGCCCAATTGATCCCCTAGTCCTTTAGTCGCCTCAGCTAGTTTTCTTTCTGATCGACTCCATATTGTTGTTACAAAGAGACATTTCCTGAATATTTAAATAACAGCTATACTTATAATATCATTATTTGTTTTTATAGCATCCAACCTTGTTTACTTATTTTTTGTGCAATGTCATAATTAAATTATAGCTTATTTATTTAAAACGTAATTCGGTTAAACTCATTCACTGCCTCTTATGCAAATGTATAGGAAATATACTTAATTATTACAGCAATCACATTCCTTGACGACCTCCGTGGAGCGATTTGTTAACCACATGAACGGTAATCGAGGGGTTCGACTCCAGTTGAAGGCAATTTAAGAACTACGCTTTTCTTATGATCTTTTTCTTTGATTCTTATGTATTTTTGGTTGATTCTTTCGTATGTTGTTTATCTACAAATATAAGTTTCAAAAATTTTTCAAGATAAGTTGATTAATCATCATATTATTTAATCATCATAATTTTAAACTAATTTATGCAATAAACACTTCCCAAAAATCAGAACAATCATTGTTCTATTGTCCGATAAAATTGAGTCATTTAGAGTTCTGTGCATAAGCCGGGTATAGTCAGTAGTGTATGAAAGTTATCTAACGTAGGACTTATTATGATAGAGTACTGGCTATCAGATGAAACGTATATCGAGTGGTCATACACTATTTCGAGCACTCAAAAATATTAGACACGTGACGTTTTTGTTACCTACAAGATGACAAGCCCATTCTTTATCTCACGAGTATTCAAAACGTTTAGTTAAGAGATTAAAGACAATAAAAGTGTATTGTCTTACAAATAGTCGTACTTGACAATCAAGTACTTAGCCGATACTTGCTTTAGTTCTGTTAAACAAATAGTGAATTCTTATTTCTGTGAAACTGACAACGTATTATTATGGTAATCAATGCCAAATAAAAGGCTATAGTTAGTGACTCACGGTGTTAGGTTCATTTATTTTGTTATTTTATGAAAACACCCGTGCTAATTGGGACGTTAAAAGAATGCAAACTAGCTGCCGTTCATCCCGGCATGTCGTAAGAGGCGACTAAGAGAGGTGAGGTCAATGGAATCTATGGGCGATAGGCTAGTAAACTGTCACTAATGGGCCATATAACATCACAACCCCAATATTCGTGCTAATGAGTGACTAAAGAGATTTTTTCATGTCTCCAAGGTTCTGTCCACCCCGAAACGGATAAAAGGACCTGAATGTATATGTAATGAGAACAGAAATCTAAATAATGAACGATGATCACATAAAAGGTATTTCATTGTTCATTGGTGTTATGCATAGTACTCGTAAAATCTTTAGGTGATTTCAATTTGCATCGGTAATTTATATTTTATAGTCTGTGGTTTTAGTAACCACATATGCATCCTAGTTCTATTTCGATATAGCTCGTCGGATTCGAGTGTAACTCTATTTTTGGGATATAAAAAGACATATGACAGTCAGCTAGTTTAATTAGATTTATTAAAAAAAATTAATTTTTTATTTGTATTTGTAAAATTGTAATGACAACTTTTGCGGTGGATTTTTTTTTGACTTTCAATAAGTGATTTTATAATCCTCATATTGAATAAAAAGCATTTCATTTCATTTCAGATAGACGCTATATTGAAAAAGAGTGATGTTAGGAATATCTAAAACCGCCGAGTGTGTATTAGAAGATGTATGAGTGTCAATGAAGCGAAAGTGGTCTGTCAGGATCGGGACAAATGGGGTTCCGTGATCTCTGCCTACCCCTTTACATGGAATCAGGCGTGATGTGTATGTATGAATTTTGGGAATTGGATGGTTTATGGCTATCTGCTTTAACCTCGTGAGTACATAGACTTAATTAAAAATTAAAACTAATACTAGGGTTGGGAAAAACATCGTATGGAAACCTAGCTGTTCCCCAAACGGATAATAGTCAGTGCTTGTAAATGGTGACACGGCTTACCACCTGTCGCATTGAGTACTGACTATCTGATCAACATGTAGGTTAGAGGGGTTTAAATAGTTTATCAATATTAGTGAAGGAAAATGGTTTACAACTGTTTTAAAGAGAAAAGGATGTATGTATCAATGTATGTATCTTTGGAATTTACATTCATATTCTCATTTTTTACATTCATACATATCTTGCATGTCTGCCTACACAATAGTACATGCATCTCCCGAATCTCTCTCTATCCCGAAATTCTATTGACTTATATTTCTTGGTGCGTTCTGTAAATTAAAGTACTTGATAGTTCACTACTTAGTCGCTTCTTACTTGTCTTACTTTTGTGTACTTATAGTTCTGTGAATCTCACCGTGTCGAGTTTTTGCTAGATTTTCTTAGGAATTGAATTTTCAATGCCACTTTAGGCTGAGAATATCATAGCGTAATCGATATTTAAATCAGAAATATGTAATTATACCGATTGTTTTAAGATACCTGTGCTAGTCTATGACTGCTATAAAATGTTTTCAGCTGTTCTTAAGAAAATGTAGCTACAATCTTCGCAGGTTAATGCGACGAATCGGGTATGAGTTAATCTTCAAGGTTCTGTCCACTTTTGGATTAAAAGAAAAAAGAAATATGATGCACATATTTAATGCAATAACAAGCGTTTAAAATCGTATCATAGCGTAATCGATATTTAAATCAGAAATATGTAATTATACCGATTGTTTTAAGAATCCTGTGCTAGTCTACGACTGCTATAAAATTATTTCAGCTGTTTCTAAGAAAATGTAGCTGCAATCTTCGCAGGTTAATGCGACGAATCGGATATGAGTTAATCTTCAAGGTTCTGTCCACTTTTGGAATAAAAGAAACGTGATGCACATATTTAATGCAATAACAAGCGTTTAAAATCTGCATTATAAGGTTGTTGATACCATTACATTTTTGTTTTATTTTCGGTCGCCGACACTCTGTTTTGACCTGGTTAAGGTTGCTAGAAGGTTACACAAAGCCTTTGTATTTTTTTATTATTTACCTATATATACGCTTATCACCCATTTGCCTTTTAAGGGATTATAATTACAATAATAATAAAGACACTTTTGCACCAATGCAAATAGCCGCGTGCTAAGTACATTTAAGACTCGTGTTAAGGGTACGTCGTGATACAATATATATATCTGATATATAGTGTATACAACCAACGACCAGACTGGAAAGCAGAAGAAAAGCGTAATTTCTTAACTCCACCTCTACCAGGAATCAAACCGGCGATATGATTTTTAGCCTTCAGGAGATTAACCGTTCGTTCCACTAAAGCTGTCCTGGGTTGTCAGAAGCTTGATTATCCACATATACACACATACGTGCATATACGTTAGCCACGTTTACTAGATAGTCAGTAACCAATATGACCCACCTAATATAAGTTTGTCACGTTTACTAAATGGGCAACGTGAAGAGAGGTTGTGAGTCCGATGTTGACAGGGTTTTGAGACAGTCACTACACACAAATACAGACTATTATGAAAACACCACCATGTGTTTATACTAATTCGAGAGTTATTCAAATTAAGGAACTTTAGGCGTGTGCTTTGTGTTGAATTACGAGGGTCAAACTGAAAGTTCTTAGAAAATCAAAAACTGATTACATTAGCCAGTTATTAGTTTTATTATATCTTTTCAAAATATTGTCCATTCACGTCAATACACCGCTGCATGCGATAGAACCACTGGGAAAAGCACTTTGCCCACTCGTCCTTAGGGGTCTCTTCATTGGCATCGCGATACGCAGCCACCGCTTCTTCAGCATTCATAAACCGCTTTCCTTTAGGTTTTTCTTAAATTTTTGGAAATAAATAAAAATCACAAGGCGAGAGGTCGGGGCTATACGGCGGGTGACCCAGTAATTCAACGTTTGGTGTCGCCAAATAGTCGATCGTTCGCTTGGCGGTGTGCGACAAGGCGTTGTCGTGGTGAAGGAGGATCCTACTGCGAGGTCGTTTCTCTCGAACTTATTCCAAGACAAGTGGCAAACAATTGGTAGTGTAACATTCTGCAGAAATTGCTTTTTGATCCTCTAACACAATTGTTGCGAAATGACCTATCCTTCCAAAGAACGACGACACCATTTTTTTTCCCGCACTTTGATCTCTCTTCACTTTAGTTGGCAACTTCTCGAAAGGAAACACCCACTGAGCAGATTGTCTTTTAGTTTCAGGATTATAACAGTAAATCCAGCTTTCGTCACCTGTTAGTACGTCGAACACAGCATTTCAGTCACCTGCGTTAAATCTTTCAATCATTTTACGGCACCAATCCACACGATGGAGTTTTTGAGCCTCAGTCAAATTATGAGGTATCCACCGGGCGCAAAGCTTCTTGACCGCTAAATGTTCGTGGAGGAATTTGTGCACTTGACTCATACCGATGCCTAAGCTTGTCCAAATCTGCTGATAGGTCACTCTTTTGTCAGTCTCTATCATACGTCGCACAAAACAGATGTTATCTTCAGTTGTCGCCGTAGAAGGCCGCCCCTCACGTAAATCATCAGTGAGATTAGTGCGACCACGTTTAAACTCATTAAACCAGTTGTAAACAGTCGCACGAGATGGGGCTTCATCGTGAAACGCCAATCGTAGTCTATCATAACTTTCTTGTTGACTTAAATGACATCGAAAGTCATAAAAAATCATAGCACGAAAATTTTCTCGTGTTAAATTCATGTTGACGTGACACAGACAATTTTCAATTTGCCGCCAAATCGTAAAACAAATGACAAATGAATGAAATATATAGTCAGTAATATTGGCAAAGAGTTCTATTTTCAAATATTAGAATATTTTTTTTATTATATTGTTTATAAGTGGCCAGTTCTAATAACTTTCAGTTTGACCCTCGTAGCATATACGGAATATTACTTTATGTCTGAAGAGGTTATATACCTACATATATGTCGTTGAAGTAGAAGAGTTCGAAGAAAATTCGACGTAGCTCAGTTGTTTGGGGCTTGACTCTGTATCGAGGGTACAGGGTTCAAATCCCACTTGGGCATGTACCAATGGAAATGAAGTTTAATGAATTTCTATGTACATTTTCGTAATAAAAATACATTCACGAAATGCGTCGAATACTACGGTGAGGGAAAAACATCGTGAGGAAACCTACCTGTTCCCAGAACAGGTAATAGTTAGTGCTTGTAAATTGCGACATGGCTGACCACCTGTCACGTTGAGTACTAACTATCTGGTTAACACGTTGGTTCGAGGTGGCCATAGAATTACTACCTTCGCAATTGCGGAGATGGACACCTGAACCTCTGACTACCCCTAAGGGTTAATGGTCGTGAACGCGTACATACGTACGTACGTAAATAGAAGAGTGGTAACATGTGAGTCATCCTATTTCAACATTTTTTATACAAGGAACACAGGAATTGTAGTAAAGTTTAAATATATGATTTCCGTTTAACTTTTGGCTTATGTAAATTAAATGATTTGTGGTCAGTATTTAAAAATATAATATTCTCAATTATTCTACTATTTCACAAATAATGGACTAAATTGTAAATACATAAATAAAAATAGCATAGTCGATGTATATCAATTCTATGAACATTAATTACCCAAGTTTTGAAATCGTCACAATCAAACTTTAATTGGTATTTTAATGTCTAGTTATCAAAAAGTGATTACTTTTTAATTGGAACTGAACTTGTTACGAATTGTAACTTGGGATTTCAATACAAGTTTCAGTTTAGCTGCCTTTTTTCTAAATTAATCAGATCTACTTTTTTTAAAATATTAAGTATTCATGGCAAGTCATTTCAGTAAATAATAGTTTCAATGCTTCTTTGCTCTATCTTGTCTTGGTTAGGATAGGACAACGACCGTTATATATATTTCTTAATTAATAAAAACCTCATATAACAAAAATATATTATAATCAATTAAAAACTCACAAGAAAAATCGTACTCCTGAAAAACGTTTAGACTTCAAGCAAATAAGTACACTAATCCAGTACCAATAGCGTCCACTTTATCACATGTTTAACTATGAAATCATAGAGAGTTATTCTTTCTAAACTTTGCTTTTCTTATCTCCCTCACTGTATACACAACCTCGATAATCTACGGTTCTCTCAACATTGAGTACGCTCGGACATTTTATTCGACTAAATACATTTAAATGTCGAGCTAATCTTTGCTTTTGACTTAAACTGACGTCGAATATACTTCCTGTACTTACGAAGTTCCTGGATATGATAGCCTGGGGCAAAAAGCATTAGATCTTCTCTTACGAATAGATAACTTTTTGAACATTAGTCAAAACTTTTTGCAGGCGTGATCTGTTTGTATCTATTGTTTTCATTGTTTAAATGATCAGATATTTCACTGGGTTTTGACAAAAAGTTAAACAAAAACACTGAGAAACAAAACCACTTAGTTAGTATGATGATGGGAATCATTAGTTGTCTTTGCTTGAGAGCCCAGAAGTTAACGTTTAAATAAAATGACACTAGCTTTTACATAGAAGGTTCTTCGAATATGTTTTCATACTTCTTAATGAACGTAACATGACGAACATAAGTGAACGTAGGTGAAAATTAAATGATATGAGGCAAGAAAAATTGTTCAAGAACGTTCAAAGTCGCGATAAGACTCTGCCTATCCTGAAGGATAGGGACCTTCTATCTACACGAGTACATATGTGTATGTATATAGCAATTTGTTGAATCTACAATAAAAATAACTCAAATGCTTTAATATTTATTCAAAAGATCCTTCGACAAAAAGCATTACCCTTCTAAGAAGAACCCTTCTATCTGCAAACGTTACAGAGGAGTATACTAAGGAGCTACAGAGGGCAACGATGACGCGAGGTGAGAGTATACAGATGTAACTATATTGATGCACTTCCGGAAGTCTATAGATCAGTCGTGTGTATTTGGTATGTGGGTATGTGTTTGTGCTACTCATATAAGACTTATACTTATTAAAAAAACACTTATAATTTAGTTCTTGTCGCAAGTGTCCCGTGCTAGCGTGGAAGCCTCGTAAAAAATGCTAACTAGCTGCCGTTCTTAATGACATGTCATAGGAGGCGAGTAAGGGACTAAGAGTAAATGGAATCTATTGAGTGATTGGCTAGCAAACTTTCATCAATGTTCCTTAAACATCACAACCATAATTTTCCTTGTCCTGTCCGCCCAGAAAGGGGTTAAAGAAGGTAAATGTATTAAAGGGTTCAAGATCACCTTAATTACAAGTAGTAAAGCATGCGATTTCCTCAATTATTCCTCTATTATCTCACGTATGTACCAACTGTACGAATCCGCGTGTAGGCCTTTTTTACAAACATAATTACTTTTAAATAATTTTTCAGTAAAATTCCACAGTTTGTAATATAGAACGTGAGTAAGCGAATCTAATTTTAAAAATCTCCTATCATTAGATCAAAATACCGCTATAAGTACTCTGTAAATAATATAATTATGCCAAATAATAAATAACGCTTCTAAATATAACCGACCTTCAATAGCTAGGTTTGCATGTAACACATTAATTTATGTAATTAGGTGAGTGATATATGTATTAAAACAAAAAAAAAATCAATTTAAGATATCAATTATGTAGTGTCAAGTCCAAATTAAATTAGTAGCGAAGATTCTGAATAAGATAATTCAAAACCAATTTAGTGATTTTAGTAAAAATAGGGTCATGCGATCCTAGAACCACACTATTTATTTAAACAATGTGAATAAGTAATGTGAATATAATATTTATTTATTTATTCAAGGACCATACACATTTAATTTGAAAATTTTAAAACTATCTTTGAATTTACATCAATATTTCTTATTGTATAAACACTTAAGCTATATACACAAACAATATGCATTATGAGAATAAGAACGAATTATGTACTATATTAACTTAAATCGTAACTAATGAACATTTCTACTTTAATATTCTTCTATATAAACAATACACTGTTTAGTAATCAAATTTAAAAGATACACTCATAGACAGATTGAAACCCGGAACCTTTAAGATGCATTAAAAGCATAAAACCATTAGACTACCGAGGTCATTAGTACTTTTTGTAAAAGAACATTACTTAATTACCATTATCCCTTCAGCGATAGGCAGAGGTCCGCATATAGATTTATTTTATCAACTGTTGATCTCATCAAACCCAGTATTCATTGATCTGTGTAGAAAGAAGGTGACTATTAATTATTACGATAAAAGGTACTGATTCTCTTTTTACCCTTGGGAGGTACTCAATCAGTACTATACGGTCCCATCCAACTTACAATTCAGAACTCTACATTTCATTATGGCAAACTATTTAAATGATAGATAGTCACCACTAACGTGACATATGGTGTTAATGTTACTCAGTACAGGCGCAGTCTACTTCCTGACCATAGAGTAGTTTCCTCAAGATCATTTACCTGTCTGTATAAATGCCAAGTAACACAGCAAAACAATAAATTACCTAATTCATGAATGCACCGAAATATACTTAAGCATGGTCTGTGTGGCCTAGTGTTCAATTAATATTCTGCTGACTCCTAAAACGTAAGGTCACTGAGCAGTTAATCATGAATGAAGGTGATGTTTTTGTTTTTTCTCTTCAAATACCAACCTTCGTGACGCACAAAATACAGTTTTATGCCAGATACAATCTTTTTCGGACTATCATACTCATTATACCAACTGCAACTGAGCATTATTTTACGACCTTCGTTAATGCACAAACCAAGATAATTACTGAGTACTCATGTACTATTC